>JAHZNF010002255.1:0-17854 GCA_027744215.1 Troglopedetes dispersus
TATGTGCACATCTCTCTCAAAGTCTCACAAGGAACCGTTAAAACCCAAAGTCATCCTCGTAATTGATGGATATTCATGTGGTCCAGGAGACTTTTTCAACTTTAGAAGCTTAATACGGATCCATATTGTGTGATAAATGAGTTACATATGCTGCTATAGATATTTTCTCGTTTCCCCCGCAAAAATCTTATTAATACAATCATACACATTCAGAATGGCATTCCGGTGACCTTGAGTTGCCCTCAAAATCCATTTTTTATTGAATTTCCGCCAAAGAAATAAAATATTCTTTCTAACCTAACCAACAAGTGGACATATGTTGAAAAATAAAATCATAAAATGATTTTCTCTCTACATTTTACGACCATTTGTCAATAAGTTGTCTCAATTTATTTTTTTGCTGGGATTTTTTTACAGGCGCATTTCTCGTCCCATATGTAATCATGTTGTTTGTTGGAGGGATTCCTTTATTCTACATGGAACTTGCTCTCGGACAATACAACCGTAAAGGAGCCATCACTTGTTGGGGAAGACTTGTTCCCTTGCTTAAAGGTAAGCTACATACATGCAAGCGTTTCAGCACTAAAATCCATTGTTTCCACCATTATTGGTCAATTTTCGCCAGAGCGTCCTCACGCTAACGCTCATGTGTGTTATCATTAATCTGATCCAAATGACGTAATTTGTGAGCCATAACCGGGACATGTTTACCATGAATGACGCTTTAGAAGTATGATACAAAATTGTGTTGTTGGCAGTACCCCAATCTTGGGAAGCGACAGGAAAAAAAGAAGAAAGGAACATCTCTTTTTTTAGTTACATGTTTTCCCCTTTTTTTCGAGGTCGCCCCAGTGCGAACTTGACACTTCTCTTCGAGACAATGTAATTTTCGACACACTGGAGAATGTTTGAAGTTGATGATGATGATAGGGCAATATAAAATAAAAATGTAGGGAAGAGTGTTGATACATCCAACATGAAATAATTTTATTACTGACAAATGTAGTGTTATGGCATCAAGTGTGTTCGAAGGTTGTTCCAGGACAACGGCGGAGATAATTAACGTTTAGAGCTTATTAGTGTTCACTCCGTTGGAACGTGAAAGGGACCACGGAGGAAAAATATCTGCTCGAGATGTGCTCACATTACCAACAGAAGTGATGAAAGCGAGCGGAAGGAAATTGTGTCAAATGAGGAGAGGTTGTGCAGGGCTAACTTACTTACATACTTCAAGGAAAAATATCTGCTCGAGATGTGCTCACATTACCAACAGAAGTGATGAAAGCGAGCGGAAGGAAATTGTGTCAAATGAGGAGAGGTTGTGCAGGGCTAACTTGCTTACATACTTCATATATGTGCGCCATGATCAGAATTCCACCTTCCCGAAAAAAAAACCTATTTCATATCTCTTACCCTTTTGTCCCATCTATCCGTTGTCGTTTGTTGTACGGAGACGGCAAAAATTGTTTTCTATTCAAGCATGTCCACACAGAATCCCCAGATCTTCAAGCAGAAACTGACTGAGGGAAATCAGCCGAGCTCATGTGCCAAATGCACAAATAACCTTTCTCTTAAGCTACTGGTTCAGGTATGCCATTTTCTAACAATTTCAAAAGTGAGATACATGCAAGGAGGACCTCCTTTTTTGTTTCTACCACCGCGATAAGGCTACTTTTATCAGCTTTTATGGCAGAAAGTGCCTGTCACGTCATCATATTTCAAGAGTAGACCTTATGGATAAGTTAACTTTTTTCACAAATTGGGAAATTCAGATAAATTTTGATAGAACTAAAAAATGGATAAATAGTATTTTTACAGAAGAACCTCAAAACTGGAAGTCGGTGATACCTGTCCTGACCACATGCGAAAAAAAAACCAGAACTTTTTCCCTGACTTAAAACTATGCTTTGATTTGATATTCCCGCAAAAATGCATATCGACTGTTTCGAGTAAAAGGCCATAATGGTATTTCTTTCTATTGTCATTTCTCTGCCCATCGGCAAATCATCCAGCCTTCTTCGCCAAATCTAGGACTATACTAAAAGGGTATTGTTGGCAGGGAAGATTAATATTTAGATTTAGACTGGATGAGGAGAGTAGGGCGGTGGAATGAGGATAATAAAACACCTCAATAAAGTTACATTAGCAGGGTTTCCTCAAAGCTCAGACAATCTCTTTGAGGAATTGGCGTGTAATGAGGAGAAATAAATTTGGAAATGTACAAAGGAATATTACAGGATCAAATAAAAAGAAAGAATGCCTCACTCATACCATGGGCAAACCTCGACCCATTCCTAGATGGACTCTTCATTTTCATTGCTCTCATTACTCTTGTTCCCTTCCTCGCTGATTACTGTTTATACAGATTTTATTGGCAATGTAGTGATGGTCGATTTGCCACACTTTACAGCACATTGTTTCCCCATGGATATATCAAAGATATGTAATTCTTTGAGGTATTTCAGCAGAGTTGCTGTGTGAGAGGAAGGAAATTTTTTTGGTTCGGAGGTGACCACAATAATATCGTGTGTACATATTACGGTTGTTATGGGTAATAATGGCTAAGAGCAACTATTAAGCTTTAACAACCAGTCCTCACGTAATAATCACTGCAAATATCAGTTTCCCTTTTTTTATTTACAAAGGCCTGGTATTTTTCCTCTTCCACTGGAAAACATGATTCTCTGAAGTGGCATCAAACATGATTAGAAATGCGTAGTATAGTTATACACGTTATACAACTTATTCCTAGTATAGAGATGTGGAAATTTTTCCTTTGTGCATTGAAAGTTTATTTGTTGTTACAATTGTTGCTGCATGCGAAACATCATGGCATCTTTTTGATCCGGGTTATCTTTCCCGCTGGGACTTTCAACAGACATGCATAAAGAATTCTTCCTTAAATCACCGTTTACCAAGGGGTGGCCAAAAAAATTGTCTACTATTGAGTATCACAATATTATACTCGAAACAAGTGCATGGTTTGATTTTTACAGAGGTCACTTTATATGTATCTACTAGCAAAACGTAACTCCTTCTTGAACATTCCTTAGTTGATGATCGTCCAGCTTGTCTTAAATGAAGAAAACACTGTAAGTATATTTGCAACAGGACAAACTTAGCCACCTTTGGGTCACACCATAGTAGATTCATGACAAGATTGCATTTTTGACTTACATACCTCACCTACTTACTTGCATTCAAGGGCTTAACTCGCCAAAGAAGGGATGATCATCAGCGCGACAAGTGAATTGACATACTTACCACTTTTTTCCCAGTGAACAAGTCGAAAAAGAGAAGAATCCATCCAGAAGATGAATCTAGTTTTTTTTGGTGAATTCTGTAAAGTAGATACGTGTAGACGTGAGTTGTAAGAATGTAGTGGTGGTGAGCTCGCAGAATGGATAGTTGTGTGTGTGGTTAGATTTATGTAGTGTTGTGAAGAGCTGTCCTAGTAATGGGCCATATAGACAACTTGAAAGACATTCATCTTGCCGGAAACAGGAAACAGTAGTCTTTCTCCTGCTGATGGCTCCGTGCAACCAACTCACTCAACAACTCGATTTTTCTCTCTCGCTCCCGCTCCCTCTGGCCTCTGAAAACGCTTTGCTCTCTTTTCAGCCTCCCTTTCTTTTCTCCATCATGTTGCTCAACTACTTCATTGGAAATGGCCACGGACTGAATATATTATTATACTGTTGAAGACTTTTCTCCTTTTATGAGTTGACGAAATCAGGGATATTAGCAGGAAAAGTTGATGCATAGTAGTAGTGGTACCTATGCTAAAGTAGTTGGGAAAAAATGGTACATTGGTGCCATTGTGGACGTCGCCCTCTCTCTCGTCAACATATCTATCTGGTTGTTGCGTTGTTGCTTTCCACTCGGGAGGTTGCTCCAGGTTTGAGGGAATTGTACGGGGAACTCAGGTTTTCAACAATTATGTGATTTTAGAGAATAGAACCACGTTGTGGCATTATTTCGACGGGCTTCAAGCAACGAATTGGTTCTATGTTAAATGGAGCAGGCATTTGCTCCACTCGCAGAATATTGTGACGAGGTAATAAGCATGTTCTGGGGAACCTGATGATAAAAAAAACTTAGCTACCTTTCTCTGTCATATCACTATTGTTATGAGCGTTGTCAGTATTTTTTGCTTCTCACGATTATTATGAAGTATAAAATTATGTTCCACTTTATTTATGTGAAGCTATAGTTTATGATGAACACTAGTTATTAGTATTAAAGAATAGCTAGCTACATATGTTACATTCTTTGCTAGATTCTGAACGCTAGGGTTATTAGACGAGCTTTGATTCACTGCACCCTCCAAATTATTCACTAATGTACCGTAAAAGCTTGGAGACTTGAGCAACTCAAGAATATTTTAGGTGCTGACTCGGCGAAAGGGAGAAAGTCAACAAGTTCCCCAAGCAATAATAATAACATGCTATTCGTGTAAATGTCTCACGATATTTGATGTATTTACACCACTACAAAATGAGAGAGGAATTCATGTGTCACTTGGCATCCACAACGCACAATATTATGTTGATTCATATATGAACAGAGTGAGTGAGCTGCTTTTCTGCAGAGCGAGAAAGAGAGAAAAGGAAATTGAAGATGGATAAATGAGGATGGAGAGTGGAGACAAAAGCTGAGAATGTCTTCGTGTTAACTGTTGTTTTCCTCATTGTACACTTTCTAATCGTCATCTGCATTGTCCGGGAGAACAAAGGAGACAACTTGAAACACTCTATTGAGCCGACGACAGAAGTCTGAATGTCTACAAAATTGGAGCTAGCGCTCAACCACATTCCTAGTTCAAGTTCAATCCAATAAGAACCTTGCGTTGCAAAATAAAATTGTTGAACAGAAGCAGCTTCAAAAATCGTTGAATAATCACAGGAAGGTGCTACTATGATTTAGCTTTATCGTTTTTGGCCTGAAGCATTGACTAAATATGTTTAAAAACTTATCGAAACAAATCTGCAAGCAAAATTTGCTTATAAGATGATATATTTAATACTAATAATTCGTAACACGTCTCTAACATTTCTCATAGAACAATAAATATTCTCTTTCAGAATGGAAGAACTGTGTGCAGCACTAGTGTAACATTTAGTTAGTATTTGTGTCATTTCATCTCATCAGACCCCAAGCTGAACATGATTCATGTGAAAGTTAATCTGAAGCTTTATACTGGCTCCGTTATTTGTCGTGGCTAATTATGTATTCATTTCTGATTTGCTTTTACAGGTGTTGGCTACACGGTAGTACTTATTGCTTTTTACGTTGACTTTTACTACAACGTGATCATTGCTTGGGCACTTCGATTCTTTATCGCCTCCTTCACGTACACGTTACCCTGGAGTAATTGTGGTCACAAATGGAACACCGAGAACTGCTACGTTACTGTAAGTGAAGAAACTCTTGTTTAACTATCTATACATATGACAATTTGGAACTGAAATGGATTATTACATAAGATGTTACCAAATCACTCCTCTGAATTGACCAAACTGCATTTCTGAATTCCATAAATGACACTCTGGAGCATATTTCAGAGTGTAAAGTTCAGATATGCTTATGTGATCACTACTTGAATTGAAACTAGATGGAAAATGTGACTCTACCCACCGACATGAACGAAACTTCTGAGATCGGAATCGGTTCAATTACTGGCAATGATACAAAATACCAAAGAACGCCAGCTGCAGAAGAATATTTTCAGTATGAAATTTCTGTTGTTGTCATTTCTTAAAAATAATTTCAGTTAACCTTTATGAACACATGCTCACTCTTCTTTCGGGACTAACAAGGGTAAATTGTATTAACATGTAAATTTTTTTTTGATAGTCGGGTCATTTTAGAAATTGACCAGAGTCAAGGACTTCATGATCTCGGAAAAATCAAACTGGATCTTGCACTCTGCCTCTTTGCTGTCTATGTCATTTGCTATTTCAGTTTATGGAAAGGAATTTCTACGTCGGGGAAGGTACTACAGATTCAATTCAGAAACGTTAATTACGAAATTTCATGGTGGTAGCTAATGAAATCGGTTTGTGTCTCATAGGTTGTATGGTTCACAGCCTTGTTTCCCTATTTCGTGCTTATGATTTTACTCATTCGAGGAATTACACTTCCCGGAGCACTTGACGGGATTGCGTATTACCTGAACCCGGATTTTTCCAAAATTGGAGATGCTGGGGTAAGCATTTGCTTCACAAAACATTTCTCTGCATACATTTTACGCTAATGCCATTTTAGTAATGTCATATATTTGTACGTGCTTCAAACAACTTAGCATGACAATGAGCAGTACAAATTATGTAATACAAATTGAAAGGTTTTCATGTTCCGTCTTGAAACAGTTTTTGTGTAATTAAATTAAGTAGTCATGCATCTGTGTAACCGTGACCATAATTTTTTCAAAAAATATTTTATGGAACGTATTGTTAGTAAAAAATTTTATATTTTCTTTTGACGAAAACCAATCATCTGTACGCCGAAGTACATGACATTCATAAAACACATTATTAGTATTGGAATGCTCTTCCGAGGAAAAATTTAGTTGCTTTGTACATATAAGTAGTAAAACCATGGACGTGAAAGGTTCATGTAGAACAGAGTAGTAGACCTGATATGAACTTCCATGACTTTCTTTACAAATAAACTTGTTTGCTTCCACCAGTTATATTTTCAATTTTTGGTTTAGAGTGCTGATTTATGTGACGGATGACCCCGAATATTTTTTTAGTATTTTTGCGACGTTATTGAAGAATTCACTCATTTGTTTCAAGAAAAGTACAAACGTAAATGTTTGATGCTTTTGTTGTTTTCCACAAAGAGTTGTTTCATGAAGGGGTGAACGACGACTCTACCTTCTCATTCTCACTTCGAAAGCAACAACAGATATTATGTGGCATTGCTATTTCTTGCTAAAATAAAGAACAGCTACATACTTCACACACCTCTTGTGGAATTCCATTACACGTGGGGTATTTTCTTTTATGGAGTAGCAGCGTGCCCTTCCTGCGCACTGTCAAATGTGAAGCAACTGTGAGTAATGTACAAAAACCACTGGCTGACTGGGTTTTTGGTTTGGGAGAAAACGAGTCCATCGCCTTACGGATGTCTAATGGAGGTTTCATGTTTTAGTTGCTTACTTTGAGTGAGATGAGAATGAATGATGACCTCGCTGGTCGGCTCGTTCAAGCCCATCTCAAACCATTTTTCCAACGGGAAACTTATATATGTTACGGCCTTTAAAGAACAGACATCATCGGGTAGTTTTGTTTGCCAAGGCAAGATGACAAATTGCAAGTGGTACTTGTTGAGCTATCCTATGATTATTTCTCTTTTCTTTCTTCTCTGAAAAAAAATGGGTACATACCTGGTCGGAAACTCGAGAAGGGAAATAAGAGAAGAAGAAGAAGAAGAAGAACAATTGTACGGTACATTGTTTAGGTCTCTGTCTGATGCAAGGGATCATCGATCAACTTGTACATTGTTTAGGGATTTTCGTATTAAAAATTGAATAAATAAGCTTACGCATGGAAACCAGCCCTCACTTTTTAAGTGAGCTAAGTGGAATCACTCCTAATAATACATTTTCCTTTACATTTATTTCAGGTATGGGTGGATGCAGCTACCCAAGTCTTCTTTTCCTTGGGGCCTGGATTTGGTGTACTCCTTGCATTTGCATCTTACAATAAATTTCACAACAATGTCTACAAGTTTGTTTTGCTAACTTAATTTCACCCGAAGCATTCTTGCCACTTACGAATCCTCTCAGTTCTCATGTTCCCTCTTCCCATGATTTCTTTGCAGGGATGCACTGCTAACAAGTTGCATTAACTCCGCAACAAGCTTCGTTGCTGGCTTTGTCGTCTTCTCTGTTCTTGGATACATGGCGGGCAAGAGTGGGAAAAAGATTGAGGTAAAAGGCGTCGCTCTCTCGTTATATATGCGCAGTAAAAAAAATGCTGGCAATTTGTTTTTAAAAAATGTTAATTTAAGGAAAACTCATGAGCACAAAAAAATTTGCTAGAAGAAATAGCTCCCGAAAATATGTGAAAGATGCTGTTATTACAGTGAACTTGGGACGAGCATTGAATTCAGTCACACATTTTTTTATTAGTGCTTCATGCATGGTAATAATGATGCAAGCGTCACGTAAACATTCTGACATGTGGTGTGCGTGCCACTTGCACCATTTTTCTAACGATTTTTTCGCACTCTCGAAACTCAATTATTCGGAGAGTAAACAAAGGAGTCAAAGGAGACGCTGCATTGTACTGTAAAAACATCAGCGACCTGCGTGGAATGCAATTCATGTCGGTCGGTCGGTGTAGGAATACATACATTTGAAAAAAATGGGAACACTCATGCTATTCAATCTGCTTCAGTCTGTGTGTGTACTTCTGTCAAAAATCTTTTTTCGTGAAAAGGAAGGAGCGTCTCTCTATTTTTTTTTGTTCCAAGAAATAAACAAAGGAGAAAAGGGAAGTGTGGAAATGGAAACAATATCCAGCGAACACGTTTCAAGAGTATCCTATTTCTCATGATGTTATTATTGAGGCCAGCTATGCATCTTTCTGTACACACTCGTGTCAGTCTACTTGTTACATGTTGTTTAACAGGAAGTAGCCAGAGAAGGGCCAGGTCTTGTCTTTGTTGTCTACCCCGAGGCAATCTCCACCATGCCAGGCTCCACATTTTGGGCACTATGCTTCTTCATGATGCTACTCACATTGGGATTGGATAGTTCTGTAAGCTGGCACATTTTCTACAAAAAAAATATATTAAATATATTATTTGCAGGTTTAATGGGAAAATCAAGGGTGAATTCAGTTTTTTCTCGTGTTTCGCATTTCTTATGAAATTCAATCCGCTACTTTGGCACTTGCGCTCTTGCCATTAATAAATACTTAAAAACAACTGAAAAGCTTTTTAAACTTTTATTGATTGTTGAAGTCATGGATTTGAGAAAAAGCTTAAAGTTGTTAATGCCAGTTGTATATGTGCCAAAACTGAAAGATGCTCTCTTATCAATGATTACCACTGTATTACTGCTCTTTTTTTTACTACATTTCCATTTGTTTCATTGTTTATCTTCCGAAACAATTTTTTAAAAAGAAAAAAAAACAGAATTAAAGACATCAAATGTTTTTTGTGGGAATTTTGCTCATAATATTTTTTTGAAATAAAAAGAATCTTGCATGCAAAAATGGGGTTTTTACTTCTTGCGCTGCTTGAGTATAATGACAACATTTGTTACACAAAAGAAACCATTGACTTCATAAAAAAACAGTTTTGAAAATGCTATTAAATTCCAAAAAAATGAGTGTGAATCTTATACTTTTGAAATTAGGAATCGACCGTTTCAGCGCAGATATCAGGGAAATGATGGGATTCTACCCTGGAATATATTGGAGAGTATGCTGGCGATTTATTGCACCACTGTTTATCCTGGTGAGCTCACTGCTCAGATTTCTTTCGCGAAGATACTCTTGTGCTAGAATGTAAAGCACACTAATGCACGGTTTACTGCTATTTTATGTTACTGGTGTTTTCCTTAATGATCTCTTTAAGTATAAAAAGTTGTGTAAACAAGGCGCCTTCTACATTTTTCTATCCACTCAACCTCTTGAACTCAATTTTCTCGTGAACACGAGCACAATATTTATTGGTCTTTTATTTCATTTCTAGTTCATTATCGTTTTCGACCTTCTGTCGATCACAAACGAGAGATTGGAAATCCATGGATACGTGTACCCCAAGTGGGCAATTGTTGTTGGATGGTGCATAACGTGTTCAAGCATTGCATGGATTCCGGGCATGGCAATCTACAAGTTGATAGTTACAAAGGGAACATTGAGACAGGTCCATTTTTGTGGTTGTTTTCATTGAATAAAAAAAATAAAACTAGCTCGTAAAACTGTTTTTAAAATGTTTCTGAAGTACATTTTAAATTTTTTATAGCGTTTGAAAATACTGACAACGCCTTGGAGAGATCAGGTTCAACAGCTTTCAACACTGAACGGGATTCAAGCGGAGACAACGCAAGTCAAGAGTAATATACAAAGGAGAGCCAGTTTAAAGCATGCAGTCTGCACAGAACAGCAAAATTTATCGGCAACTTTTTTTAGGATTTCAACTTCTCATGTAAAATGTCAGTTTTATTTTTAAAACGAAAACATAAACGTTAAAGAAAAATGATTAATCCTCGAGAAACCCTTTTCGTGTTGAACAAAACGTATACGATCTTCAGAGTTTGACACAACAAGGAAGCCGCTTTTTTTGCTCGACATTCCCTTTTGTCGCAAACATATAAAGGCTTATACATACATAATGTGACAGCTTTCACTATAAAATTGTAATCTTGTCCTTTCTGAGGTCCTCTACCGGCAGATTCTCAAAACTCCTCAATCTATTATTAACCAATCAACGTTTGTCAGAAATAATTTCCGCTGTTGTTTTCAATCTTGACAAACATTATTGTAATATTCAAATATACAGCAGATATTGATTATTGGTTAAAATTAATAATACTAAACTAAAGTAGTACCTCACCCAACCGCTAACAGCATAAAAAAATATCCATAATATTGTGTAAGGAAAGGAAAATATAAATTGTCAGAAAACTTATTATTTTCTTGTGTGTAGTTTTGCTTGTTATGAAATGAAACCGCCGAAATGCTTATCATAATTAATTGTAATTACATGTTATGTAGGGTTTAGCCCTAGAAATAGATAGATTTAAGGAAGTATCGCCACTTCATGTTGGTGTTACTATACATTAATGGTGCAAAATATTCAACTTTATTGTTAGATAATGTAGCAGGTACGAAACTAGAAAACTTCTCTTAATTTTAACAATAGAATTACTGAATAACTGCAATTCTTTGCAGAGTATTTATTATAATGAAGATATTATGCTGGACACTACACCTTGATAAGCATCAGTTAGTAAAGCGAAGGCTAGAAAGCATATTATTGAGTAGATGCATCATGAAAATTGCTTGAATTTTGTATAACAACTATATTGCTAAAAAAATTACATGACTATCTTGTCACACATTTAGCATGGATTTCATATTTATAGATCTTCTCATTGACCAGATTATTATCATCAATCACCAAAAGAAGTAGAAGTAAACTCGTGGTTACAGGTTCATAAATGACTTACATATTAGTTGTGCGCAAGTAATGTATGTGTACTTAAAGAAACTTCACTGGATTGGCACTACCGGTTACATTATTGGGACCAAACATCTTTCTTTTATTGGAGGCGGTCAAAAAACCTTGAGAGTATTGTTACTTTTACAAAAGATAAGTACCTCACATTTTGTTGGAATACATTAACTGGAAACCTGAAAGTATGGAAAAATCATCAGCACAAATTGGATAATGCAAACTGTTGATTTTATTCCTTGGAATTGGAAAGCGTAGATCGCTTGAATGTACCTACTAACTAGTATATCTGTATACTTCTCACATAGATTTTGAGGAGATCGTCAGATAATTACTTATTTATTTATTTTATGTTGATATCATCGTTATTTGTATTCACTTCATTTAATTAATTGCATAATTGAAATCTAAATGTTAGAATTCTATAAATATAATTCCGTTGGTGCTAGATTCTATGTTAGTTAAAATTGCAAGTTTATGTACCTTCTCAGTTTGGAATGTTACAAATCATTGTACCTTACTTCAGCTTAGACCATTAAGAGAGAGGATACTAATTTAGTTACAAGTGTTAACTGGATAATGCTAAATAGAGTTTGGGAGGAGTATGTATTTGAATTACCTGTGCATGCATCTGTGTTACTTTGGATACCTCAAATACCCGGTATAAAATAAAACTTGTAGGTTTTTAATAAGTTTGCTGATACCACATACAATTATAATTTAATCTTTGTGAAAATGCGTCTTTCAGTGAACTCCAATCATGCGACAGCTTTCAAAAGTTGGTTCAGAAGGTTAACAATCACTGACTGATTATTGACTAACCTGCAGTATATCCGAAATGAAATTTTACTCTTTTAAGCAGTTTACAGCAATGCTACTTCACAATTGTAATCAGTAGATTTTGTCTGGTAATTCGCATAGATTTATTATCAGAATATTTAAATATTGGACCCTTCAAATATACGGATGAAAATCATATTCACTTTGCATAATTGCAGCCAGATTTCGCAAAATGAAAATGAACGAAAAAAAATGAGCACAAGTCAGAAGATATAGCGACAATTGCTTCCAAATGCAGCCAGAGTAAGTATTGTGGTTATCATCTTCTACTTTTTCATCATAGTATCCAAAATCTCAGGTTTCCAGTTACTGATTCTTTTTCTAACCCCACACTTTTGCTTGTCCACTTCACAACTGTTTCTGGATTATTTGAATGAAACAAATTGCGTAAGGAACTTACCTATTGTGGGTGGAGTTTCTCTATTGTGTACTTTTTATTAAGCACTTTAGAGTTTTTTTAAATTCGGTCTTAATTCCAGTTTCCAATTGGTCTTTTTTGAGGTATTGATAGATTTTTTTGCATGCTTGCTTTATTAATATCGTTCTCCTGGAAGAAAAAAAAATCTGGTTTCTGAAGAACACACTATAATATTATTACAATCACATTGTTAATCTATCTAGAGCATGTCTATAATATGTAACAATTTTATGAATCTTTGTAAATGCAGAAGATACATGCAACCTTAACCATGGGAGATTTAATAAATTACCATCTTTAAAATTCTACAATATGTTGTTCATTTCTTTGATCATTTCATCCAAGCCTAGACATTTAGGAGGCTAGACTTGTGAAAAAATTATTATCTCTTATAAAAAAGGACATATATAATAGAACATAAAATTTGCGTACATCAGCTTACTCTGCATTATTGGTGGTCACGATTTATTTTACTCCACATGATTGCAGGTTTGACGTGAAAAAAAGGTTTTAACACCCAAAAAACCCTATATCCTGCGCCTCCCATGAATCTACCTATTGTCTCTGCAAATTGAACCAGACGAGTTGTTGAAGAAGGAAAGGAAAAAAAAATTACAACTGATACTGATGAAGTAATGTGGTATGCATCACTTCAAAAACAATTTTTCATAAAATCTCTCTTTTTCGCCATTTCTTTGTTCTGTGAAAAATACTCAATAAACATCTGCTGCAAATATGTACAAGAACGCTCTCTCTCATGTGAAAGAAAAAATTTACGGTCAACAACGAAAAGCAGCATCAAGAAGACTAACACTTCTAATACAAAACACCACCTGTACTTTATTGCAGCGAGACAAAGGTCTGTTGAAGCTCTAACTAAGATTACAGAGGTTTTAGACACACAGGTACACGTCACTCAGTCAGTGGTTGCTAATAACAATCATATCACAAAGGAACAGCTTACAAACACAGCGACTACATCAAGTTCTTCAAAAATTTCATATTATCTAAAGCTTTTTTTCGCCAAACCGCGGCAATCTACTATGTAGACACTATGCAGCTAGTCAGCCTTGAGTTCCGGTATCGAACCTACTTCAAAAGAGGAGTTGGTTAGTGGAGCAAGCAGGTCCTTGACCTAACCATAAGAAACAAATCTTTTTAACTGATGTTCACATGCATTACTCCTCAGACTAGGTAAAAACCCAGCAAAACTAAGGCATTCTTTTTATAAATAAAGCATCACTGCTGCACTTTTGCTTCTTCACAGTTGTAAATATGAATTTATGTCAATCCACCTGGTAGAAACTCATGATTGCATTTGCAGCTGAAAAGTTTGGGTGTCTTAAAGAAATGACGAAATAATATTCTCTAGTAGTACTTTTTTTCCACGACAGACACACTGACAAAATGGGAAGACTAAAACCAGACATCAATGTAGTAATCCTAAACTAAGTTCGTGTGTATTTCGTCTCAAAGCCAAGTAAAAACTTGCGAGGAGATGCACAAAAGCAAGACGTGCACATGCGTGATTTAAATTATGCATTACTGCTGCACTTTGCATCTATACTCAGCTTATTCTGCTAAATTCAGGTGTTCTCTGTACAAAATTTTCAAACACGCTTTACAGGGAAACTAATGCAAAAACGGAATTCTTGTTAACAGTGTGAATGTAAAATATAGTGATGATTCATTCTCACAGTATTTTGTTTCACATATTTTTATGTTTCACGAATATACATACATACATTCTATATTATGTATCCCAACTAAATGAGGTATGTAACAGGTAGTGTAGATACCATAGAACGGACACATTTTAACATTACATCTGATTCAGTTAGAATTGGGCTTAATGAAGAGATGAAATTGCGATGAATTAAATAAATGTTGCTGTTTTATAGCTCGTATTTAACAACTACTGTGATCTGTGGCTGAATGAACAGAAGCAAATGTTAACTTCTTTCTTTCTCATTTCTTAAAGCGGATGTTCCTACTGCTACATTTCCCACGTGAGAAGGAGAACGATTTTATCAATGAAAGTATATCTTGATTTGTATAAACTGGTGCGTTTTCTTTGAAGACTGATGAGCTTAGGTAAAAAAAGGAGTAGCCATACATTCAGTCTACTCGTTTTAGTTGAAGAAAAACTTCACTACTCACACATGCAAAATCTGTAAACGGTCTTTGCTCGATACTCGGAAAACAGTTAGCTCTTCAAAAGGTACGCAGTTTTGCATTGTATTGTATTGGATACCTGTATTTAAAACCATTGTATCAAATAGTCGTCTGCATGCATCTTGTAATTAAATATGCATAAAGCAAGCAAACGTTTGGTAATTACTGGAAGAAATGAAACATTTCTGTGACAATGTGACTTATGTATTTTTCAATATTATGATGATTGAATGATTACCTAAATCGAATTTACTTATCAGCTAATGATAATTCTTTGAAAGAAAATGGTGTACGAGACGGGGAATTTGTAAAGTTTTTTCTTGGGTCGTGCCGTTTGCTGATCAAATAGAAGATATATCTTTAAATTCGAGAGAACTTGACGCAGTCAAATAAACTATTTATATGTATAAGACTTGAAGGCTTGAAACTACACAATTTGCCTATATACTAAATTGTTTCAACATACATCTTTCTTAAGTACAAATTTCTAATGAAATGAAACCATTAATTTTGCTTAGTAATCAATAGCTTTTGATGCAGTTTTGAAATCTATGTTCTCCTGATTCCTACATGCCGATTTGCAACAATGCAGTTTTATTTTACATTATGGCCAATCAACGCAAACCTCTTGCACCAGCAAAAAAAAACTCGAAATCCTTGAGTCGCGTAACTTTTTTTTTGTGAAAAGCCTTGAGACTCTCCTCAGCATGGTAGACTTCGAAAACTGATTTTAAAACTTGTTTTTAGAAAGGAAAACAAACGTGGGGGGATGATGTGTCGCATTCCTTATTCAGATACCTACCTGCTAGCAACATCACTTTTGCAATATCCGTGTTTCTAACAAAGCTCATGAATGCAACTGACAAAACAGGTGCCAATGAAAATTACAATATTTAATGGCACCTGTTTTGCGTATTCAGGCGTGCGTCTAAACGATGGGAATCGTGCGAAATGAGAAAGAAAACGAAATGTGACTTTTTTTCAGGAGATGTGGTGCCCCGTTTGAAATCCGATGATGTTAGTTAGAACTTTGCAGCGAATATCCATGTAAACAAAATTCTGTTTAGATTTGATTAAAATGATAACTGAAATTGAAATACGAAATGTTACTTTAATAGTTTTTTATCTTAAAAAAACGCTACATATCCGTGTGTGTGAATCCTATGAAACGAAGCGTGCGTAGGACAATTCATTTTGAGAACAGATTACATAATAACAATATAAAAATACGTTTGCCAAATTTTAAATAATTCCTCCCCTCCCCTCCCTCACATTCATAATTCGCAGGGTGTGGATTCGTACATGGGACCAGACCAGTAAGAATTGATGAATGAAATTACAGAGAAGATAAAATTGAACGTTCGTACTGTGCGTTCCTCATAAAAGAATGCGGGAGGCAACTCCAAACTGTAAAAAAAAGAGAAAAACGAAGGTTTGTGCATAAAAACATGCTTTGCAATTGTCTGTCATATTTACTTTCAACTTACAACGATGCAGTTAAGAAATCTAGTATTATTGTTGTACAACGGTCTGTAAAACACTTTGCAATGTCATGTTAATAGTTCATCAAAATCTTGTTACCACCTTCCCTTCCGTGCTCCGCTCTGCATCAATTTCTTGCCTAGCCTAGACAATATGTCTTATTAGGTCGACTGGTTTGTTTTAATACAATATCATCATTACTATTATTATTGTTGTGTTTTTGTGGGGAATCCATATGAATCTGCGTGCGTATGTTGTGATTCATAAATGTCTGTATACTCACACATTTATATTTTTACAACTATTACGATTAAGGAAATAGTTTGCGTTTAATTTAAGTGAAACAATAAACTATTTGAAAGTAACAGACAAGATGTAAGCTTTGTCCAATGGAATCTTTATATTTAGTTTATTGCGTAGCTCATCTGACGTCCGTCACATTCCGATTATGACAATTTTAAATTGCCTTTGGCTTCAGGTGCAACAATTACCTGCTTATCAGACAAATGAATTTATTATGGGTTTGTTGTAAACCTCACTGATATTGCACCGGTGGGAGCCTGTAGATTTTAAAGTGCCAGCTATGTTTTAATACCTCTGAAAGGAATTTTTTTTCTTTTTCATCTTAATTGTTCAGTATTTATGACGGGTTTGGTTACTAGTATTATACAATAAATTGGCAAATCTCTATAAAAACTTGACTGGTTAGAGTGTGTGGACGGATGTACACAAAACACAAACTTCTTACACAGTTTGTTCCTTTCATACATACAAATTGTACATAAAAGTAGCGAGTAAAAAACTTTCGTTCACACACCGCACTCCTCTTTGATTGTCCTCATTGTTGATTTTGTTAAAGGAATGCACATCCTGGACTGGAGTCTCAGGTTGTTGGCGTACTTTTTGCATCAATTGCCTTACTTGTCCTTGCTCTTCTTTTTGGTTGCTTCTCGTTTGTGCTCTCGTATCTTTGTTGTTGTTTGTTTGTTTGCATCATGAAAGTTGCGCGTTTTGTCGCTATTACCACATACCACAAAATAACTTGTATCTCTACTTCTCTCAGTTTCTCAACCGAGCATAATATCTTTCTTTGCGAATAATAAGGCAGACGAGTGAATGAATGAGTGCCTTCCTACGTGACTGTGAAGATGCATAAATGCATCTTAACTCTTTCATTTTCATACTCATTACTATTCAGCTGCAAAAATGTGTATTTCTAAATTATATGCTGTAGTTAATCCATCCTCTTTTTTAACTTAATATGAGTGATTAGGTAAATATATATTTTCCACCTTTTAATCAATATTGTCAGACGATGAAGTGATTATGATTTCGCTGAGAAGCTAAAACTATGCGCTGAAGTTAATAACTTCATTCAACTATTGCCAGGGTGAAATAGGCTTCAATGCTTTTCAAGGACCACATTATAAAAGAGGTAGATTTGACTGTTTGGGAGAAACTCTTTAAAATAAAATTTTTTTTGTGTATGTATTCACAATAAGATCGGACGACAGTATCTATGTATATATTTTTTATTTTGTGGCAAACAACTAATCTATGATTGATGGAATAACACGCTTTATCCTTACAAAACATTCAGTCCCAGTGTTTATAATAGCCTTGTGTTAACTTGGGCTAATAAAGACAAACCATTCCATGCACAAAACGATCTCTCAAAAAAAATATTATTATGAGCTTGCTTGTTTAAAGTCAAAAGTCAGAAAACAATTAAATGAATTTAAT
>JAHZNF010002256.1:0-11946 GCA_027744215.1 Troglopedetes dispersus
TTGGTGGTAGGTAAAGTAAAGCATAACAAGTTAATATATGATGAGGAACGATGATGGTTGACACATTCATGGGGAGAAATATAGTGGAGAGTATTATGAAAATAGAGTAATAGGGAATAAAGAATAATAACAGCGCATGACATAATGGTAGTACTGGATTATTAGCACAAAGATTTAAAATTGGGGGAGACGATGAGCTATTAAAGTTATGCCTATTCCAATTTTCACTCCATCCCCTTGTTAAATCTACAACCAAAGGCTCCACTTTTTGGGTTTAAGGATAAGAGCAAAAAATTTTGACACATATTTTCGTCATATGCATATAAGCACAAGCACTGGTGCATAAAATAATCACACAAGTGTGCAACTTTAAATTAGATTTTCTATTATGTCTACCATTTCATTGGAAAAATCGTAATAAATAAAATTATCGTGGAGAGAAGACACCGTGCCATGATGCAACCTTGAATACCATATCAGCGTCATCATCCCACCCACTTGTCCCTCCCATCGTGTTTTGATGATAGGATCGGCGGATCGAAGTTGTCAATGACGTCGTTGACGTTACTATATAGTCTTTTATTGGGTGCCTGTGCTCTAAGGAGAGTGCAGATCATTGATTAACACTAGATTTTTTAGCATGTTCATCATCTTCAATGCAGCTTGGAAGATGACGGTTGATGCTCGGCGAGTTGTAACATTTTTGTGTGCTTCTGCGAAATGAAAAAGAAAATTATCTTATTCATCAGTCAGAAAATTAAATCTTCCTTATGCCGACAATTTTTCTTCTGCGTTTGACGATAAGACTGCAAATTAATGATGTGCAATAAATGACAGAAATTACAGAAAAACCCATGTTTTGACAGCGACACATTTTTATAATGATGACAATAATGATGGTTATGAGATATGGGTGATTCTCATATAGAGGATCCCATACCGAAGAAGTAATCATGTATAGTCGTTGATCATATTTGACATGACAAAATCCAGCAAGGAGTAAATAAATCTAATGGATTGTCGTTGTTTGCCACGACACATTCATTTAATAGTTGCTACCAAAACTTCACTTTGTCGTTAGTCAACATCTAAAATCAGCAAGTGTGCACAGGCTTAAACAAACCAAATTAACAGAATTTCATAATAGGAAAATATCTCACGTACAGTTGAATGAAAGAAAAGCAGTCGTAAAACGTTCCTCGAGTTTTTAATGAACAAGATTGGTGAGAAAATCCAACGAAACATCTGAAATTCTTATCCTTCCTTTCTTATCATCACGATTACTAACTGTGTCTTTTGTTATAAAGAACCATTTTTTACGATGTGCGAACATCCGTCCTTCCATACGCTAATCTGTCGATAATGAAAGATTTTACGGCAAAGGACCTTTAAGACATGAATAATCTTATTTCTTAACCGCTCACTGCGTAAATCAGTCATCTTCTTTCAAATTAATCAAGCAATTCAGGAATTGCAAAGATGAAGCATCCACCTGCTTACTGAGACTGAAAAGACATTCTATGCCTGTGGATGTACAACCTCGTTCTTATTTACAATGAATATGCACGATGATTTGCCTTTTTAGATTTATAGTCTCTTGAGTTAATAGGAATTGTTTATGCAGGATTATGGTTTGTACAAAACTTTCTTCCGTTTGCTTTTAAAACTGAACGCATAGTTTAAAAACCACTGCTTACTAAATTAATGAGTGAGCCTAATTTTAAATATAACAATTAGAAATTAAAAGTGATAAGTCGAACACCCTAGGTTGGACGACTTCATTTTGCATCTCAACAGTTGAACAACAATATCTGAAACAAATTTTAATGACGGAAGTGACCAGGAGGGCGCAAGGTTATTCAAAATATCTGGCATATTTTTCAATTTAATTTCATACCGTTTTCAACAATTGTTCAACCCAAATGGGAAAATGCAACCATGCCACTTGAGGAACTGCAACTGAGTTTCCAAAATTTTGCTGCACGCTTTGATTGGCATAGTGGATAATTAGTGGAAGTGGAAATAATTAACAACAATGTGATTTTTTGCAGTACATCAGAAAACTGTACCACTATTAAATTACTTGGCAAAAAATAAAGAAAATATTCCGTCAAGAGATGAGATTTGTACAGTCTGAAATTGACGCTACACATGTGCTTTGAAGATTAACAGTGATCTTGTTAAATATTTGTTTGGACGTGCATTAATTTATTGTAAAGATTGCACACAAAAAAGGAGCAGTTCTTCTGATAACAGTGGGGTACCAACTTTTACTTAGGTAGATATATGTGTGTACGTATTTACCTCACCGAAAAAATGAAAAGACTGCAAATCTGCAAATGTTTCTCACAGTTGTGTAGCCAGTGCTTTTGGTCAACGGTGATTCAACAATGGGACATCAGAATAAAATAATTTTGAAAACGGCTTTAAATCCACATTTCGCATAATTTGTTCACATGATGCTGCTGCTTTAATGCATTTTTGGTTTGCTTCCTCATTGATCACTTCGTTACGGTTTGTTATTGTACTGAATAGAGTAGTGTTACAACATAATTACGTTAGAGAAGACGTTAGCGAAATTACTTTGAATTTATTGTTGCATAAGGGACTCTTTATGTGCACGGCACTGTCGTTGCTGTAATGATGATTTCAAATACATAATAATCACATTCAGTTCAGTAATAATCTTGCTTTAGAATGCTACAGATATTTTTCATAGAAATTACTTTGAATTTATTGTTGCATAAGGGACTCTTTATGTGCACGGCACTGTCGTTGCTGTAATGATTTCAAATACATAATAATCACATTCAGTTCAGTAATAATTTTGCTTTAGAATGCTACAGATATTTTTCATACTGACGCGGATGAACCATGTGTTATGTAAAAAAAAACTGTATGTGCATCATGTCAACATGCGTGAGTTGTTGCAGGTATTCACGAAGCAGTTATGCTTCAGAAATTTGTTTACCACCGCGTCCATGCTACACTTTCATTTCCTATTTCTTTAATTTTTGAAACAATCAATTTATTAACCTAGAAGGACAAACTACCTTTTACATTCAACCAGAAGAGAGCCTATCAAACATGTTTTATTGTATCACTTTTTAATGTAGTTTGTGGGTGCACAAGTAGGCATTTTAATTAAATAATGCATTTAAAAGGGTGTGTGGTTACGTAAATTGGCGAAAATCATCAATGCAGTTTTTAGAAAGTCAAGAAATGCAGTGTATTTCTGAAGACAAAAATCCTTTACTCAAGAACACTTTCATTTGGTGTTTAATTTGAAAAGCGCGTATATAAAGTTAAAAGTATTTAGGTTCCTTCAAAAATTACTTCATGATTGAACAAACAATGTAATGTATAACACAAGCAGGGAAGATAACTGCTCCATTGCAAGTCACCAGAATATGAAGCACAAAGTAGAAGGAGATGTAAAGATGAATGATCATGTCCTCCTATGGGGAATTCTGAGATTTTTAAAAAAGATATGCGTAACGCTATATTTTCTTGCGTCTAGTGAAATAGACAGACTCGAATGAACGACGTCCTTTGCCCAAATATAAATCATTATCGCTAGCACTTCCATTGTCTGAACGAGAAGTCGTGATATCATTATTAAATTATCACTTTTGCTAATTCCTAAATAATGACGTGTTAGTATCGTCTTATAAATTGGGTCCAAAGCCGCAAAGAAAATTGGCTCTTGAAACAATAATAGACACGAAAATTCCATTCTTTTGTGACCTAGCCTACCTGGTAGTCTCCTTCATAAAGGAAACACGGCAGCTGAGTCATTTTAGGTGCTAATGATCTCATTCTGTGAAGCCTAGACAAGGTTCCCCTGTTTAACGATTTAGGCAAAAATCGATGACAGCATAATGAGATAAAAATTGTTTAAAGTCAGTGAAGAAATTTGGTCCCGGTGGCGCTGAATTGTTTACTGAAGCACTTGTTTGTTTATCCTATTTAAGTGCAATTATCGAAACATTCACTTTTTGTTTCATCATGAAGTTACTGGACTCATCAAGTGTAATTTGTACTTGTAGAAAAAAAACAGCCACAGGGTGGCATAGCATGATCCAGTCGGAGTACAGGGTCATTATATTGTTAGTTTCTCTGAAGATGCCAAATACTGTGGGAATATAATTTCGTAAGAAAAACATCTATCCTAAGCAAGGCAAAACTTCCAATGCTAGGCGCTACCTAAGTTCACAATATAGAATTTGTACGGAATGCACTTTTCAAATTTGTAATTAGTTAAAAATGCTGTGCATTTCTTCATGATACTATATAGTTAAATGCACAACCTATAATTTAATAATAATAAGAAAGAAAGGAGAGGCAATAAAATAAGCGATGACGACCTTGCAGTTTAGTTAACTTAGAAATTTTTGAAATTGGAAGTTCTAGGTAACAAAAGTCCCCCTGGGCTGACTTGTCATTGAGTAAACTCTTCTTTCTGACCGAGTGACCTGAATATTCCACTTTTTGAGTGGGACTAACTAATTTTGATCAAAAGTTACAAAAGGAAAACTGCAAAAGGATATATTATGGTTATTCGTTGGTCGTAAAAAGGGAGACGTACCAAATTTTATCCCACGCCCGTGCTTTTTAAAAAATCTTTTAAACATTTTATTAACATAATGTTGCTGTTGATCACTGATCATTGTTTTGAATCAGTACTAAAATTTATGTATGTAGGTAAGACTTGTGCTTAGTAAGTCTAATTTTCACGGAAAATATATGAACACCACTAATTTCAGGCTTAAGCAGACTCACGCCGAAATTACTAGCATTACTTTTAAAACAACTCACACACGACTCCATCATTGCAGTTGTTCATTTACAACTGAGGAGAATCCGTCCGGATAAACGATGAGATAACTTTTCTTTTTTGGGTCGAATGTTTTCCTCCTATTTCTAAATACTTGGTTGGGAGTTTTGTTTGGGTAGTATCGCTGTACCAAGTTTACATCAGCGGGGTAGTTGGGCTCTAAAGGAACATCTCTAAAGAATTGTCGCTTGATCCGACTGCTGTAGCGGTTCTGTTGGGAACCTGTGTTTGCTTTGCCAGTATTAGGGGGACTTCCATACCCACCGCTGACGCCAGTACTTCCGCCATAGCCGCTGGATACACCCATGCCGTCCCCGTATCCACCACTAACTCCTGTACCACCTCCGTAACCTCCTGACGGAGTGTCAACAGCGTTCCCAACAACTTCGTATGTGATTTTAGGATGGTAACCTAAAAAACCGATAAAATTTACTTTTATCATTATAATTCCCCTTTTTTTCATGATTCTGCCTTTTACATGATGTTTCAATTACTTATTTGGAAATGTCGACACATGCATGCCCGCAAAATAGTTCACAATTTGTCGACGGCCATCCGGCAACAAAACATGGTACTTCCCCTGCGTCTCCTGGTCCCGTCTTGACTCCTTGTGCCCAAAGAAGTTTCCTCCACCGTAAACCTCATATTCGAAATCATAATGTGCTGGTTCCTATTAAATGAAATTTAAAAGCAAAAGTAGAAAATAAGGAGATGTTTTTGATAATAACATTATCAAAGCGTAAAGGAACGTAGATATCAAGAACAAGAATATGGACAACAATCAATCTTACATTTCCGTAGCCACTGTCGCCATGATTGGGAGCTCCATACCCCGAACTTTGTATGGAATTCGGATATCCACCACCGACAGGGATGCTTTGCACACTCGACACGGCCACAACAACAATGCACAGCAAAGTAGTTGGCAGTTTCGCCGAAATTGCACACTCCATTGTTGAGTTTCTGATTTTTCTTCTCTACGCAACAATTGTCCACTCTTTAGTGAAAACTTGGACTGGATCGCTAGACACTAGAGCGGGTTCAATTTATAATGAAAATTTTCTGACAATTGTGATTATTGTTCACACTCAAGAATAGACCTTTAAGTTAATTTTTTAAATTATATTTTCAACGCTTGTCTATCTGTGTCCGTTTGACTGCCTTTTACGATTCAGCGGACTTAATGGAATAATGAGATCATTTAGTTAGAAAAAATGAACCAGAACCAGAGAGTGTGAGTGTTCCTCTTCTTCCAACTCTTTCTCGAAATGGTTTAATGAGCGAAATACAGTTGAGCCCTGCATTTAAGTGTCATCTTCTCGCACCAAAGGGGGTATGCCCTCGAGACCATCAACAAATCAAAAATCACTTCTTAAGTGTTCTGTGTCATCCCGTTAGTATAACAGGTGTAACATAATGGTGGTACACATGATAAAGCAAAAACACGAGCCATACTCGATATTTATTGCAATAATGCGTCTCTGTCACTCACTCTAATTCACTTTCTGTTTTGTAAAAGAAAGCCTTTTCATTTTAATGACAACGATAATGATTAGCGGTGCAATAATAATATACATATTGTCATTAATATAAATACAAAGCTCCTCCTGTTCGATGCTTCTTGTTGTTCTTTGCCTGAATTTGTTTGCGTTATTATAGATTGGATAAGTGAGGGCAAGAATTTTGATAACTTGGTACATGCTTGCAATACTTTGTTTGGTGGTGAAGAAGATTCACTTTTAAAAGTCAACCGAGCCACTTTTAGTGTCATGTAAGCCATCGTTACTGAGTTATATAATAAAATCTTTGCATCATCCCCTTCTTGTTGTGACCTCAGGAGTAACGTTATTGCAGTATAATTGCATTGTTAAAGAACACAAATCCTATTCATTCCTGTCCATATAGGCATAATGAACTCTTAATTTATATTGGGAATGCTTTAAAAGCTCACTGCGAGTAATAATGACTTCAAAAGCGAAGAGGAGGGTAGGCCATCACGGAGATCATCAATCAGTCAGCTTCATCACTTTTATGTCTCAAGAGGGTCTTTACAAAATGTTTGTAGTTAGTTTTAAGCGATTGCCTCCCTTATTTGTAACGTTTTATTCATAAGTCATTGGAGCTGCATTAAACCTCACACACGCAAAAATACAAATATAGCACTTTTGACTTGTACAGTAACTACAGAACTACAATGATTCTGTACATAACAAGATTTCATTAATTTCCCTTTTAACTATGAATTTATGACGATGTTAAAACAATAGTGTTGGCGGTAGTCAGTGGATGGTGAAATGGGTGGATTTTATAATTTTACGTAAAAACAAGAATTGAAGCAAATCATATTTATAAACATAAATGGTGATGGAGTAATGGTAATTTTATGCCTTATCTCATGAGTGCAACGACTAATGATGAAGGACACCAAATTCCTCGTTGATTCTGCACGGAGCTTGTTTAAACGTGGCAACTTTGGTAACTCTGAAGATGATTGTCAAGCTATTAAAAAATTGCATTACATATCTTTTTGAAAAATGATTACGGGGTAGAAAGCAGCACCACCAAAAAATGTATGAAAATGAAATGAAGAGAGGAAAGAATAATGATAAAAGATCATGCCTCAAATGAAGATCATGTCGTAAACGACTTGGGTTGGTGGCTGGTGTGTCTGCAAGAAGATTGTAATGCAAATGCTATATAATTGGTTTAAACTGCCCAACATTAATAAGGAGAAGATCGTGATTTTGATTTGATACCACTTAGGCTACCATTGAAAAAAAGAAGATGCCTTTATCAGACAAGTATTTTTATATCGATGCTATTTTATCGTAACATGTCCCATTGTGTCATGTTTTGTTGCATCAGTACAGTGCGCAGTTTGCAGATGCCTGTACGTAATGTAATTGTCGTCGTCGTCGCAAGATGCACTCCACATGGGTAATAATATTTATGATGACTATAATGCTTTTGTTGGGATGGTCACGGTTATTAAACAGTAGTTGTGTTTGTAATTTGCAACGCAATGCAACAAGTAAATTGCACAAAATACTTGTACTTTCTTTAGTTTCTTTTGTAAAATAACTGAAACTATGTGTAAACTTATCGACGCGGAATAATGACCGTGGTGATTCTATGAAGCGTGGTTCTTTAAATAAAAAAACGGTTCTACATGAGGTCAAGTGAAAAAACTTGATGACTTGATTTGTTTTTTGAAGGGCATTCCTGCTGTCAAAAGTGATAACAAAAGTAATAATATATTAATTAAGTCATATTGAATACTAAATGGCGTTTATAATTTTCTTGATTGATTGATGGGTGCATTGCCATGCACCAATAAAAGACATTTAAATTAAAAAGTATCATCGAAAGCGAAACCGACGATTCGCTGAACGTTACGCAAGTATCGATGAAAGGCTAAATAACCTTTGCAATTCGTGAATTCCTCGAAGAGTGAGTTGAAAATTTTCAAATACGGGGTACGGACAGACCACTATTTTACCTTGANTGAAAATTTTCAAATACGGGGTACGGACAGACCACTATTTTACCTTGAGTGTACTATCACTATCGCCCCTTAGCATAATAAATATATCAAGGTCTAGATACCATGTTCTCAATTTAATGTTTCATCCACTTTTTTAATTGCAGGAAATAAGTTCTACCTAGCTACCACCTTGTATAGGTAAAATGCTCTTCTAGCTAATGCATGCGTACTTTCCGTTTTCGCATAACATTTCTGTTCCTTTTCTTTTCACACTAAAAATGCGAGCTAATTTGCCTTACTTATTTTTTATTTTCTCATCGACTGTCACATCAGCTCAATCATTTTCAATTCAAATGCCTACGTCACGTTGAGGACGTGTGCCCGAATCTTTAATGCCTGCTGGATCTTAAATGAACCAATTTTATTTTTGGAACGGTAGCAAGTAAAAGTTACACTGCAATTAAATTCAGGCGCCTACTAACACTAACGAAGAATGGTGACCATGAACATCACCTTCAAGAGACATTCGAACTATTCATTGCTTGTAAATAGGAGCGAAATTTTCTTACACAAGACATTTTTGGATAACGGATGATTTTAGATAAATTAATACATATTTTAATGCCCCATAACATATCACGGTTTAATTGTTCATTAATAAATAACCAGTGGCACATAAGGGTACGGTAAACTGAAGCAACACAACCAGCCAACAAGACAAGGCGGTGCAACAGCAAAACTCGTTCCTATTTTATACATTAATCTTGAAAAAAAAAACGGTTGGCAAACGTTGTGCTTTTATTATAAAATAAGAAAATTTGACTCATCAAAAATTAAAATTAACTGCATGCATGCCTCGGCAGTTCTAAATAATGAAGCAGGGATGGGTTGATGGGATTGCAGGAAAAAATATTTCAGGTTTGTGAAAAATACAAATGATGAAACAAGAAGACAAGTTGAATAATTCCATTAATCTTATTTCAGTGCTTTTATTTAGAAACTCTTAATGTCAAATTAAAATCATCATTCTCGCTGATTATTAAGACAATGTAACTACACCCACATAACCTTTGTAAATGGTGACTGATGGGAAGCATGATAATTGAATTTGATCAAACAATTAATTACTTTTAATGTATGTTAACTCGAAAGGATTAGCAAAATGCCCATTAATTAACAAAATTTTATTACATTGTTCTTCCACCAATTACAGAAAGCGTGTTTACTCCATTGTTAAAAAGATTTTAATTGCAAATGATGAAACAAGAAGACAAGTTGAATAATTCCATTAATCTTATTTCAGTGCTTTTATTTAGAAACTCTTAATGTCAAATTAAAATCATCATTCTCGCTGATTATTAAGACAATGTAACTACACCCACATAACCTTTGTAAATGGTGACTGATGGGAAGCATGATAATTGAATTTGATCAAACAATTAATTACTTTTAATGTATGTTAACTCGAAAGGATTAGCAAAATGCCCATTAATTAACAAAATTTTATTACATTGTTCTTCCACCAATTACAGAAAGCGTGTTTACTCCATTGTTAAAAAGATTTTAATTGCAAATGATGAAACAAGAAGACAAGTTGAATAATTCCATTAATCTTATTTCAGTGCTTTTATTTAGAAACTCTTAATGTCAAATTAAAATCATCATTCTCGCTGATTATTAAGACAATGTAACTACACCCACATAACCTTTGTAAATGGTGACTGATGGGAAGCATGATAATTGAATTTGATCAAACAATTAATTACTTTTAATGTATGTTAACTCGAAAGGATTAGCAAAATGCCCATTAATTAACAAAATTTTATTACATTGTTCTTCCACCAATTACAGAAAGCGTGTTTACTCCATTGTTAAAAAGATTTTAATTGCAAATGATGAAACAAGAAGACAAGTTGAATAATTCCATTAATCTTATTTCAGTGCTTTTATTTAGAAACTCTTAATGTCAAATTAAAATCATCATTCTCGCTGATTATTAAGACAATGTAAATCCGAAAGCCACTGGAGAAGAAGTGTATGCTGATCCAGGAAGAGAAGTGTCGAGGGTGAGACGGTAGTTGGCAGAGGTGTGGAATGCTGTGTTTGGAAAATACAGTTAAAGAAAGTTGGTCATAATATGTGGCGAAAATAAAAAGAAATTACCGGTTGTCGTATATGCGATAGGAGAAACAGCAATTGGAGCTGTTACAAGTAGAACTCCGGCAGAAGAAAGGGCAACAAGTCCTAGAAGGACCAAGGCAATCTATTTCAGAATTACAGAAATTTTAGTATACCTGTATATAATATCTGAATTGGTGTAACTTATTCAAAAGCGATACAAAACTTACAGAAGCTTTCATGTTGCAAAAGTTAAGAATAATTCAGGCGACTTGTATAGTAAAATTTGATGGACTATCAGAATCGAGCTGATTTGCTTGTGTCCATTTTCTTCTTGTCTTATATAAATCACTTCTAATTTCTACAATCAACCAGCCGTGAGCCGTTTATATTCGGCATCCGGGTCCGGGATCGAAGTGGAATTCAGCACGATAGTGTAGGTAATTGCATGGGTAGTTTAAGTGTATAACCATTTTAAGTAGCCAAGCCAAGGATGATGACGAGTTTGGTTGGTGACAAACATGTCTTGCACTGCACACCTAATGTAAACACTTTACCTTTTACGAGGAAGGTCGAAGCTATTTATGGGAAACACCGACGACGTCTTAATTGGAGCAGGCTCAGATTTTCATGGAGTGTTTTATGTTCCTCCTTGTTTAATAAATAAATACGTATGTATAGGTACATGGGTAAATGTACTTATTACTACAACTTGCGTGAGTGAAGAGTGTCATCCATTAATGAAGGAGACGTTATCATGAGCGCAAAATTGATTACGCAACACTCTCCGAGGTATCACATAATATGCAATCGACGCAGTAGTTGGAAATCTTCAATAAACATCAACTGTCCCATATAATACAAATTACGAAAAACGTTCTCTACGTCTTCTTCGTAGTTTTTAGCAGTCTTAGTAATGGGTTATTCATGCCACTGTTTGCTATGTTTATTATATTGGACGCTCACTTGTTGATTTACATATGATTTATAAGTAAGCACTAGCTACGCCCAAAAGAACCAAACATACCACAACTATACCCTCCATTGTCGCTGCTCCAACTTCAAACAAGTTTTTTGCATGAAGGGTGGGACGCTGATTAATGTTTCTTTGTTTGTAGTAATAGAAGCTTTTTGAATCTGCAGATGTCCGTCTGCAGAAGTTGAACAAATCAAGTCATGTCATGTCACACACACACACGACAGATTAAACTTGGAAGTAAAACAAATACTTCATGAATCGCTTCTACACAGGTACCTAAATAAGTACAATTGTGCATCCTCTTCGGAATCGATATTTTTTGCAAATTAGATTGCAGCTTTAGCTGGTGTGAATGAATTGAATGAGTTGTGGGGAGTGATGAGACACCTCTTTTGCTTTGCAATGATCGTTGATCGAATTTAGGTCCTAAGGGCGAACAAATACACATATGATATAAACCAAGTTACAACTTGCCGTAAAATGCATCTCACATTTGGCTCACAAAATCATTACGCCAAAAACTGTAAC
>JAHZNF010002257.1:0-22361 GCA_027744215.1 Troglopedetes dispersus
GAATCAACGGAGTGAGTGAATGGCGGAGATGAAATAAATATTTGACAGCGTTTGAATGCATGACTTGCACAAAAACCCACTTATCTGTCGGAATAAGACCAGAGAGAAGTATTTAATATTTAAAATGCAAATTTTAGCAACCGAATATCAGTGTTAGTATTGCAGACATTGAAAGCCAACTACCAACCACAATGCACATAAATACACCAGGAAGTCTGACCTTTTTATGCTTCGTATTCGAAGACCTATGTGTGTGCAACCTATTTATAGGACTTCTCTGAGATGAACAAAGCCCGTCAGGAATATCGAGCAGGCGAGTCCACAAAAGGAATGTAATTCGTTACTAACTTGTTGTAGGAACACATATCATGTGTAATTATAATTGAATTCATGACGTAACAGAAAGGATATAATGGTGCAAAATATGTAATAAATCATAAATACCCAACTAAGCGCAACTAAGCGGCAGCAATGTTCATTGGACTCACTCACTCAGGTTTGTAAAGCGGAACTTCAGTTGAATGGAACAATAATAGGCATGATATATGCATATTTAATGGCTTCATTAACTGCTTTGTACCCTCTCCTCAATGCGTCAAAAAATCTCCAAAGAAAAGAAAACCCAACTTCACGCACACATGTCATCAAGAGCGACTTTATGATTTCATTCTTTTGCGATGAAAGTTGAAATGGAAACTGTATAGTATCGTTCCTTCATGCTTAATATAAAATGTTTGCGGACAAGCACATTGTATTTTTCATGTTCCTTGTGTAACAGCGGCTTGACGTGCCGGGTTACAGTTCCATAATATAGATTTCAGTGTACATACCTTCATAATAGTTAAAATGAGTGGATGTGGATCGTATTTTTGGGCGGAACTGTCTGAAACTAGCTTAAACGAGAGGGGAAAGGCCATTAAGGGAGTAAACCGCATAATAATATTTAGCAAAGAATTTCACGGTATGGTTATCCCTATACTGGCACACAAATTCAACACCACCACCGCCTCCAATAACTGACAGAGTTTGTCAAAAGGGGAGAACTCTCCATTTTCCAATACATGATTGATTTGATTAAATTTCCTTAATGGAGCAGTCAGTCACGCAACGAACAGTTCTTACGTAGTACGACATATAATATACAATTTAGGTATACGTATGGTGGAAGGTGAAAGCACATAATATCCTTTATCTGATATACAATGCGTGTTCCTGTTCATGTGTGTTCATAATATGCGAAAGTGGCGGTAGATAATTTGGAACAAGGATATTTACGTCCTTTTCTTCCTTACCAATAATAAATAAAATTTGTAAGGAGCGGGGGAAGTGGAAATTTATGGATTGAGTAAAGTGATGCACAAAACAGCTGTCCGTATTATTACATTTAGAGTGTCAATGTAAAAAAATTGAATGAGGATAATGTGGAGAAAGTGAGCTTCACGGTTTCATACGTGCATTATTTACGAGTTGGCCCAGCCCTGTTTCTTTGATTCTACAGGAAGATAGCAAACTGAAACCCAGAAAATTCATTTTTTGCATTACCCTAAAAGAATGGAAAGACATGCAAAAGTTCTTTTATGTGCAACACTCCCATTATAATAAAAAGTAATCGCACAGAATCCGCTATGCAATGTACAAGTGCACATAGTATTGCACTTTTTGTCTGAGCCGTCTCGCTACGGCTTCTTCGGACTAACTCACAGGAGCCCCCATTTGCTTCTCAGCACGTTGGGCAGATTCCAAAAAGCTGAGACAGATTGCAGAAATCTAAGCATCAGTGTTTGCTTCTTTTTTTAATAAATTAAATGAGTAGTTTGCGATACAACGAGTTACAATCACGGTGAATGACTGAATTGAGTCAATTTACTTGTCAAACTGTCAGCAACAGAAAACCTGCAGTTTTTTTGTGGACGGTATTGTTGTACCCTCTCTGTACTAAGTAATCGCACTTCATTTATATTACACATTGTCATTGTAGCAGTACTTGTAAAATACACATATTTTGTTCATGAATTAGACTTAAATCCGCCAGCGGAGTACACGTCCAAAGACAACAAGAACCACTCGTATTGTGATGAGAGAAAATTTGCTTTACAATGCCCCAATAAAATCTTGAAATAAAGGCAATGGTAGCAGTTCAAACAACGTGAAATAAAATTGGTCATTACTACATTGATTACAATGTTCTAATCCCNCAACAAGAACCACTCGTATTGTGATGAGAGAAAATTTGCTTTACAATGCCCCAATAAAATCTTGAAATAAAGGCAATGGTAGCAGTTCAAACAACGTGAAATAAAATTGGTCATTACTACATTGATTACAATGTTCTAATCCCCTCTCCGCAAATCTTAGAAAACCAGTTGAAATGTTTACAGGTAAAGTTTATAGGTGAAAATACTTTTAAATTTAAAAATTGCAATCACCTACCTTGGTATTTGCATCTCAACCTCATCCAGGCTGTCGGTGGGACTGTTAAAAAATAAATCACGGTTAATTAACGTTGTGGTATAAGGGAATTTCATTCTGTTCCCTCTACGTTGCAGTTCCTCGATCTCTTGTTCCAACTCTTTAAATCTTATACCATTCGAAGCACTCAATTCCAAAGCAACTTTCTTCGATTTGATTCAATAAAAAAGGAAACTCGCTTAATCATTAATGGGACTCGATAGCGCGGTATGAGTAGGTTGCAAAAATGCGGTTTCCATCCGTGCATCATTTTAGAAAAGTGCCGGATTCCTTCTGTACTACCAACACTTTGAACCAATAATTTGAAAAATTAATTTTTATTTTCTCATCAGCAAAGAAAGTCCTTGGGCACCTGATAGCACCGGCACTTGATTCGTAAGGTTCCAGTAGCATTCCCTAAAGCTTTCCTGTGAACAACGTTCAACCGAACATACTCAATGCCAATAACTTAGCCAATGTTGGTATTATAAAAATGAAAACGCTGAGTATCGTAAGCATGGTCCCTCATGCCAATTTAATGCCCTTCTGCCCTCCCATGTGGTAAAGCACTGGATTTATACTACCAACACTTTGAACCAATAATTTGAAAAATTAATTTTTATTTTCTCATCAGCAAAGAAAGTCCTTGGGCACCTGAAAGCACCGGCACTTGATTCGTAAGGTTCCAGAGCATTCCCTAAAGCTTTCCTGTGAACAACGTTCAACCGAACATACTCAATGCCAATAACTTAGCTGTTGGTATTATAAAAATGAAAACGCTGAGTATCGTAAGCATGGTCCCTCATGCCAATTTAATGCCCTTCTGCCCTCCCATGTGGTAAAGCACTGGATTTGAAGACATCCTGAACGAGTCTGGATAATGGTGAGAGATGGGAATCCTGAAGGTTCCTTTCCTATTCTTTCTCACGTCGTCCTGATAGATTGTGATCAAAGTGCATGACAAATATATAACACCAAACGTTTTTGGTGATGAAATGGAAGGGGAAAAAGTTCGTAATTCAAACTCCACAACTTCCCGTACGCTGACCATCAGCAAAAACTATGAAACAATTAAAGCAAATATGTATGCATAAATAGTAGCGATTGAAAAGACTATGAAGAAAATAAAGCGTAAAGTTATTTAAATAAAGTATAGTTAGTCTAAAATATATTTAGAAGAATATAAGGTACATACGTCATCAAGAATAGCAAAATCGTTTGGTGGTTTAGTGTAGTCCGTTTTCAGTTGCTACTTTCAGTATACCCATTGGTGTGTCTAACAATACTACAGGTGTATGTTTAATAATAACCATATAGGTTGAAAATTTTCCCTCTAAACTGCTCAACTAACTCCTCTTAAACACACCAAAACATTATGCACTTTTATGCATTATTTATTTTTGCTTTTAAAAAATATCACTTTATTATTCTAGGTTGGTCAGTTCTGCAAACTTTGCAAACTTTAATGTAGAAAATGTATACTAGCGTGGAACAAGAGACGAGGTGAAACATGAATGAAAGTACAAGAATGTCATTATAAAAAGCAAAGTATAAAAGGGTCAAAGTGTTATATAATTACGTGGGTGGAGCCTTCTCAAAAAGTCGTCCAGGTGCCAGAGTCAAATGATTACAAGATTTGAGGTGTGACCTACAGTTAGGATAGAAATAAGATGTTAAGTTTCCAAGACCAAGTAAGATGCTGAAGAATAATTTGTGGTATTGGGAAGGTATAAATTCTGACCATTGAAATCTCGAGGACTTCTGTCCACGACGTTGAACCGTCTTGGTCTGCTGTTCCCTTTGTCTTCGCTCCTCTTCTCGACGCTGCAGGTTATGAAGACGAAAGAAAAATACGTTGGACATCTTCCCACTTGAATTTTATTGTGTTCTCTTCTTCCTGTTATGCTACTAGTTTATATCAGTTAAGTACGACTACTTTGTTCTTTTTCTTATACACTTGTGTAACGCATTCACGGAGAAGAAACTTTTCTTTTTTACAACAGTAGTGTACATACCGTGCACTCAGTCAAAGTATATTAGGATCATGCTGCTGGCTTGTTGCTTATATTGCAAATATCCTTACTACATATTATGTAGCATCTTCGGCTGACAGACATCCCCGTACATCTTCATTCACCCTCGAAGACATAGTCTGTTAAGTAGCGTGTAACCATAAACAATTTTCCCATAAAATAAGCATTTTTATCGTTCTTATTCCTGGGCATATATGGCAAGTAGTACATACATTGTTCCTTTAAGCGTACATGTACTTTATGTTTCTTTGGATTTATGCATAGTCACATCTTCTTGGTAAAATATATCTCATACGAAACTACAAAAGACGATTCATTTCTTTTCAGCAAAATGTTTACATGAAGACATAATGTAGCACAAAACCTTTTTACATGAGTTCTATATCTCCTTGATTTCTCTTTTCATTGCTTCCAGCCAGAAAAGATGTGTAATGATGGTCCGTGTAAGACGAATAAAAAATAACAGTCAGGCACCAGTCAGTCAACCGGTTTTTTAACAGACAGGAGGAAGATTACACTAAATATGCTAGTTGAATGGAGCACTATAAAAACCACGGAGTAAAGTTCATGATGAACATCCTGGGTCTCTTGGCTGGCATCAGATTTTCTTTTGGGTCTTCTTTGTTTCAGTGTGTATATGCAACTCAAATGCACAAAAAATAACAGAAGAACTTTTATTGCAACTCCAGATACTTATGACGTTATTACGCTTTTTCGTGACTGCTTTCACTTCCCCGAATAACAAAGGGCAAGTTTTCTCCTCCTCTTCCTTTCTTTTTAGGAGAGTGGCGAGGTATTATGTATTTGCATTAGCAATAATGTCAATTGATATGTACAGTCCTTTGGTGGTATCAAGAACAGAAGTTCACATTCACAAATTTTTGGAGTGGAGAACAGCACTTATTTAATATTAGTTATGTATTATAGAAGAACAGGATATTACTACGCCTGTTTTGTAGATTATAGTTCGTTCGTGTAGAGGAGCAGCAGGCAGGACCGAGTTTCAGCTGCTGCTCTTTTCTACAAACCTCACTCATTCACTTGCTGTTTAAATGCAAGAAAATGTTACTACATTTACATTATTAGACCAAAGGAAAGTAAATAGAATATTATTAAAGAGTTGTGCTCATACTTCAACTTTCTCTTTTTCTCTCTGTATTATTACGAGGAAGGGAGAGCAGAATGGAATACGTGGACACGTACAATAATAAAATATTACTTATTCAGCCACTTCAGTATTATTATTATTTTATTGATGGTGCAGTACAAGTTTGTCTCCTTCCCTATTTTTTCTGTAGGTTCTGCTGCAAAGGGCTGAATGAAAAACCGTCACTCATATTATACATAATGCAAAAAGGGATTATCCACAAGTCAGACTGGCGATACGTAAGTTGATGAGAAGAAGCATTGTTGAAATGAGGCAGAAGACATGACCATATAATAAGTTCGTGTGGGGAAGTACATTGTCACTGTCGTGGAAACAGTTATATTGGCACACAAGTGACTGCTTTATCAATTTCTTGGTTTTGATTCCTTGGTGTACGCCTGCAATACATGAAGCTACTCCAATGTTGCCAATCCTCCTTGTCACAAATATCCTCGAGTGCTGTTTGTCAGTTTTCTGCTGTTTTCTCTGATTATCTAAAAATCTAAACAAGAATGAAGAAAAAAGCAATTTAATAAAAAATATGAGATTGCTACTTTTGAAACGAGTGCCTTTGTATTAAGAGTGAAAGCGGAAGAGCATTTTTCTAAATTGGATCAAGAACGAGAATCCTCCAAAAATGTTGACACTGTATGTCACTTTGTTTATCTCTTTTTATTATTCTCTGCTTCCTCAGCCGCAGCCAGGGTGGCGTCAGCACAGATATATAATTCTTGAATCTACTGCTGCATTATCATATGTATGTGCGGAAAAGGCGAGTGGGGCGATATTTTGGACAACGAACATGCTAAACAAGGAAGTTCCATTTTTATTTCAGCAGATATTAGAGTTTGACGTTATTATTACGATAAACCATTCATGTGGTAGCTACATGAAAGCATTCTAGTTTATGAGAAAGTTGCTCAAGTCAAGTCCTTCACTACACACATATTTGTTTTTCTGAAGATCCTTACTCCGTACATTTTTTTAACAGCAGGAGCGAGCATACCAAAAACGTAGTGTTCAGTGTTAACATTTCAACTCCCACCATAATGACTCTTTTCGGAGAAAGGGTTTTTTATCATTTTCTTGAGCGGGTTCATTAGTATAGTGGAACAGACTCAGATTCTCCCGAGAGAGTCTCTTGATATGTTACTCAAGAAACGGAAGTTCCAGGAGATTAAACCTTGTCAGAGTATCAGTGACTGCTTTGATTAAATCGGATTTTTCTCCACAGTTGGCAGTTGTTTTCGTTTCGATTTTTTAACTGGAAGGCAAGCTTCCTCTCTTACTTTTTTATTATAGTATAATATTGTATTGTTAATGCAATTACGGCCCCTATGTTTACGTTTTCCACTTGCTTGATTTTTTTTAGTGATTGTAACTGGTTTAAGTACAGGAATGAATAATTTAAGTACCCTATAAAAACCTGTCATTGTAAAACTGAGGACAGATTTGTTTTAATGTCACTCTTTGTTGTGTTATGCTTTCCCCAACACTGACATTTTTAGTCAATACTTCCTAAACATCTTTCATGTTGTTGTGAGCTGGAGAAGAAATTAGGTCTCGGATTTTTTGCTCACTACTTACTAAGCTACTACAGTTCCTCTGCCAAGGAAAAATAATAAATGCGCTTTAAAGCATATTCTTGTTGTCTTCCGCTGACAATTTTCCTGAAGAGCTTAATAATCTCTTGACATTATTTCCGCCTGTCAAAAAAGAATAATAACAAAAGAAAGAAGAAAGTAAAAGGAGAATTTAATCACAACAGTAATGTAGCTCCGCAGTATTGAGTTTATTTACTGTTTTTGTTGAAAATAATAACAGTACTTTCTTTTCACAGACCTCTATAAAAAACCAACGTGGCGTCTTGGATTTTTTTTTCGCAAATGAATCCATGTAATAAAAGGAAAAATCCAAATATGTATGGGAAATATCCTTCAAGATACGTACTGATACTTGAAGATGCTCACATTGGCATGATGTAGACTAGATTAATGGAGTTTTCGTTTTTGATTTAGATGATAGATAGCGTCTCCATATCCTAAAGTCAACGAAACCATTTTGACCCCATAACTTGTTGGCTGCATTTTTTGTCTTTCCCGAGGAAGCGAAGCAATTATTGCCTGCATTCTTTGGTAAAAGTGCTTTCACACGTTTAGTCTCACATAAAAATTTACAACTTTTGTTCACTCTCGCAGAAAGAGTGAAAAATGCTGGGAGTTTTCTGTAGCACGGGAAGCTCTAAGCTGTGATTTGCTTTCTCCTCCTACTTATCACATCCTACAAACTGCTCTGGAAGTACATTGTACATCCATAATCCCACAAGTTGTAGGGACTGTCGTAAAAATGTCTTAAGCTGTTTTTAGATCACTGCAACGTGAAATCCGCACAGAGGTTTCTGTCTCGAAGTGTCAGCAAAGCTTGGTCATATCATAGTTGAAATTCAAAAGCGAGACGATGACAGCGAAAATATAAGTAAACCCGTCGTACACTGTACAACGGTAATAATATAATGTGCTTGTGTTGTGGGAAGGCAACACATACTTGTCAGGTCTAGCATCACGTCGCAAAAGGCAGAAGTAGACATAAAAATATACTTTGTCAGTTCCTCGAGATAAAAAATCTCGTCTATTCCCAATAGGGTTCTAGTATCAGAGTGCTGATCCTGGCATGACCATATTACTTCAAGACTTTTACCATACATACTTTCTTGACCTTTCTGTTTAACTTTACCCGACATCCTAGCTGATGTCGGGCTGATGTCCTAGCTGATGTATGCTTGTTTGAGTACCGTAAGTCTCTCCGTCAAGTTATCAAATGGAGTTTAAATTTAATCAAGTTTTATTAATGCACATTACATGTATTTTAGTATAATTTACAATATTTGTGAATGAAATGCTCCTAATAATAGGAATCTGAATTCATTCTTGGATTGGTTAGCAGTTAAATTAAGGTTAAATTCGTGGATATGTTATACAAAGCAGAACCGTGTGAGGTTCCTTTAACAATATACGAAATTTGAACAACGACAACCCTCGTGTAAATCCATTGTTCCTATTCATACGCATGGTGTTGCCTTTCCAGTTGACCATTCATAAATTGCTCGTTCCTAGTATATCAAATGTATATGTCGTTTTGTGTACCAATATATGTATATATTCCTGTGCATTCCGTCTTCCCATGCAACTTTTAACCACCGACTCCCATCTGGGGACCTGCATATCAAAGACATCTATGTGTCTCTCTCAAAAGCATGAATTCACATTTCGCGTAGGACAATATCTTGAGCATTTTATGAAATGTTACAGTTCACTCTGCAATTCACGGTTCCGTCGTAAACTTTAGGAAAAAAGTTCAGCGACAGAGAATGTGATAGGCAGTCGAATTTACATAAGGTTCGCGGACGTTTTTTCCTCCGACTGCTCAAGGCATAAAAAATTCATCCAACTGAAAAAACTGCAGATTTTTAGCATATTGTTCTTTAGATTTCCCTTGCCTTTTGATCTCTTTTTTTAGGTTTCAAGTTACATCTTCCTTTTGCCATTTTTGTATATGTTATCAAATGTAACATGACTTTCCACTTGATAGTTTCCCTATAAAGGAATTCTTCCTTTAAGGGCTGACAACAACGAATTGTAAAATGATAGTATGATATTTAGTACCAGAAACTGTTGTTATTTCTGCTCGAGTCATCAAAGTGATTTCAAAACTTGATATTTTTCCCCAACATGGTTTTTTCTTTTGTTAGTAGTGTCCATTCTGGCCTGAAAGCAAGGAAACTTATTTCCCATAGAATTGTCCCCTGCTATCACGTCTGGTATTAACTATTATAAAAATATTTATCCTTGGCTAAGAACACCCACGCGCGCGAACATCCGAAATTCCCAAAACAGCGAGTAGTCACCTTGTACTTCCTACTAACAACATTTCTATACTTTCGTGAAGTTTTACATTTGCAATTCTATTGGGAAGTTTTTGGTATCCGGTATGCAAGCTGAAATTCATTCTGAATTTTTTATAAATGGTGGCTTCGTGGCCATGTGTTTCATGTTTTTAGAGTGGTACGACTGCTGCTGACAATGTTTTCCTCTTGTACCGTCCGAATCTTCAGGTGTAATGCTACTTATTTCCCGCAAAGTATGTCGACATTTTCAGTATGATTAAATTATGCACACTTATAAACCTCCAATGGATTATTTAGACAAAACCTTGAATAAACACAGTTCAACGTGTACACGTGCCTCATATTACACAAATTATTCTTTAAACATTCTTCAAAATGCTCTCTACTTACACAAACACTCTTGAAGGGGTCCCTTTCCAATTTCGCCCAACTGCTGTGGTTTGATTACCTGTCACAAAAAAAACCGGTGTCACCAGTTACCACATAATTAAGAGATGTTTCAAAATTAGAAATGGGATGAGAGACATAATACATACTTGATTATCTTGTTTAACTTGAAGTTTTCAAGGATGAATTGGCCTTCACTGGGCAAGGATAGTCATCAATTGATTTAAAAATGAATACAAAGAGGACAAGGACAAGTTATGCACACATCACATAATAATACATGAGACTTTACTCTCAGGTTCTACAGGAACCTTTGCATATACCATATTCTCTTTCATTAGGAGCAATGATGTATTAATTGTGGTATAGCTTACCAGAAGCTCAAGCTGGAGCGTTTATAAATACGTTTACGCACGTTTACACGCCCTTGTTGAATCAACACCAAGCATGCATGCCATGATTATTTTGTTACAAAAAGTTATTCGGTTAGTTGTTAGTGAAATAGAAGAACCATCTCAAAATGGCAATTCAGAAGTTTCTCTCATTCTCTCTGACCAATTAGTTTACACTACAGCTACTTTTTTGTCCCTTTGAAAGCAATGCCACGGTTTTTATCCACTAGAAAGAAGCAAAGTAATCTTCAAAGGGTACGATACGGAGCATCAAACGTTACTTGGTCACTACTACATAAAAAGGGACTTCCGAAAGAAAATTAGGTTCATTGCACATAAAAAGGAGTATCAGCACACCATTATCACAAAATGTTTCACGCTAGCCAAAAAAAGGAGAATGGGGATGTGTTCTATACGGAAGTAATCATGAAAGAGCCTAGGCATTCACGGAAGACGAAGTCAGGTTATTTTACAACGGTACAAACAAATGTCAAAAGGAGGAACTATGTAAGTTTCGGGGAAAGTGTTAGTTCTGTTTACGAATAAAAAGGTTCTAAAAATAGTGTGGTATTACACGTATATTATATTATATATTCCTCTGCCGAGAGGTGAGCGAATGCACACACAAGCAACACCGTAGCTACAAACACTGCTGCCAACGGCGAAAACTAATAAAAGAATGTTACTTTTGATGATGCTGACGCGAGAAGGAAAAGTACTGCTCTGTCGTGTGAGCCACCAAAGAAAACCGTCGGCAACTCTGCTGTTCCTTGTTCCTCCTTTGTTACACTCAATGGGTGTGGAAAGTGTAGTTCCAATTTGAGATTTATCACTTATCAGGAAAGGGATGAAACCGCCTGGAACTACTTAGCGAGAAAGAGAGAGAAAGAGTGGCCACAAACAACAAAACTTTTGGAAGAACACCTCTTGTGGACGTGTTAATTCCCTGTCACGCAAGGCGCTGGCGATGATGATGTGTAGTTCCTTACTAGAGCAGGAGGACATACAATGTTGTAGAAAAGTTTTTTTTTTGAAATGGCGACGACAATTATATGACGATAACATATGGCGTGAAATGATCCCTTCCTTCCAGGTTAAACAGTCCAGTCTTCCGGATACGTTGATGATGACTTGCAGCTGCAAGTTTTCTTCCAACCAGTCCGATTGTCATCATAATAAATGGGCTAATAAACTATTATACATACAATAACATTCTTCCCTGTTGGTACATACTTAACAGCATTTGGGAATACTTTTGACAATTTTCAATCTATAATCTATAGAAGTAATCTACCCCTAATTTTATGTTTATAGAAAGACAATTTTACAGATTGCCGGTAGGTTTCAGGAACTAGACTGCCTATAAGATTTATAGAGCCGATCTATCCGAACGAGTCCTAAATTACGATAAATGACTTGACATAGCTGGATTGAGACAACTTATTACGCGCTTACATGGACCGACCGCATTAGAGTGTCTCTTCATGCGTGAGTGGTGAAATCATAAAAGAGAAATACTGTACTTCTTGCTGTCCACACTTATTGTGCTGAACAAAACAACTTCGTCCCTGACTCACGACTCAGCTCTTTGTTATTATTATTGTTAGTCGGTGCGTTGTAGTTTATATAACTAAGGAAGTTACTGCCTATTGCACTTTCGTGCTATATTGTATAATAAATTAATGATGACTATGAAGACGAGGTGATTCCAATAACGCTAGGATGACCAAATATAACAATTTCGTTTGAAGGAATCCTGGAAGTGACAATCTGAGGACAAATCAGGATAATTTGTTCTTTCACAATCACGTACACTTATTGAAGGAAACATCTGCCTTGGCTTGTCGGGCTTACAAATGCATTTGCTTTTGGTATCTATCATATATACGTTATATGATAGCTAAAAACAGGAAGTGAGAACGGAGGTACTGCTGATGATGATAGTTTACGCGATGATACTCAAGTACACAATCACCATAACTTGGTTGGTCCACATTTGAAAAAAAATCATCTGTGAAGATTAAAGGTTAGATTGTGCAAGTGGTTTCCACCCGACGGATTTTTCCTTTGGACAATCTCCTTCAATTTTTTTCAATCTCTTGTGCACTCCAACTTATCGCTGATGTTTCTATCTTGCCCCGACAGTCAGTTTAGCGTATGGATTCGTAGAAGAAGCCAGTGCAGCCATTGAATGCATCAAATATCGAAGGGAAAAAATCGGAGGGAAATCACAAAAGAATTGATTGAGTTAGCAGAAAAAAAGATCTCTCTAGACAGCACATTATAGAAGAAGGTACTCCTGGTTTCTTAAGACGTTGGAAAAACTGGCCAACGGCACGTATAATTTAAAGTTTCATGTTGGAGCATGTGTGCAACACACATACTTTTTATAGAGTAGTACTGTTTCTTTACTACTCGTTTATTTTTTGCAGTTCAAGAAAGGAAATATAAATTTGTAATACATTCACAAAACACTCTTACCTATATGTGATTGTTCTTACGGAGAAAATAAGTGGACAAACGGAGCGAGAAAACGGAAGGATAAGAGTTATTCCCAAGACTCCTGCTTATGCACGATTTCACTATCACTTCATCTTTTCCCCTTTTCAACTTTCAGTGTGACTCTCCCTTCCTTTCAGTGTGCAGAGGACGAGATGGCGTATTTACTGTACGAGATTTTGTATAAAAACTTTTCCTGGTGTTTTTACATTTTTTCTTTCCATTCACTCCCATGATGAATTTATATTTGTTGAAAATCTTAATGCTGTCCACGACGTGATGAGATTATCTTCAGTTTTCTTTCTTGCTGATCCCTTGTGCTTATTATTATTTAGCTTTGATGCTTTCCGGCCGCATTCTTCCTCCGAACGGAGTTGTCCTTCAATTTGAGTAATGATGTTAGGAAAGCCTTTCACATATTTTCTGTTGGTATCGTTGAATTATTTTGCCTAGTTAGCGAGGCTCCTACGCTCCTCGTACGTGGGAAACTTACTCCGGTAGACTATTTTTCTGGAAAAACACAGTGAAAGGTCTTAATGAACATGTTATCTTTTACTAATAGAAATAAGTCAGAGTTCTATAAAATTGAAACGGAGCAAATAGTGACGAAGAAGAAAAAGAAGTAAATACAGTGAATGGAGAATACAGAATGGAGTTTTCGTAAAAAGTGAGAGGAGGGTTCAGCTGGCAGATTTATATTTTTCGTTAATGTGAGACGAATAGCTATTTTCCGGATAATAAAGTAATTATTTTTCACGTGTTAATTTACTCTATGCTCCAGAGAGTATGCAACTATATTATTGTTTCGCTGCGATTATGCTAATTAAAATTCGGTTTCGTGTTCGGGGCATGTGTTATGCAGAAAAGGGCGGACAAACTAAAGTCCAGAGAAATCTACTCTCCTAGAGAGTAGATTCTCCTGATTTCTATCATGTGTCTCTAGAGTCCGATAAGATCTGAAAAAGTGGTCGGCTCAGAGTTCAGTAATGAAGAGAGGCGAGGGCGAGCCCATTCTCGCATGCATACGCACTGAGGCGTAACTTGTAAAAGAATTTTTGTTGGAGATTTCTTCACTCTTGTTCATCATCTTTTACAAAAGTTCTCTTGTAACGAAAAATAGTAGCATCTTGTTAGATAAAAATTCTATCATCAGCACAAGCAAGGTTGCACGAAAAAGATTTCCCTTTGGTATAAAGCACCTAATAATCACTTGACTAACAACGTCCTAGATTCTAACTCGAAAGGTGGAATTTGTATTACATGGAAATCTGGAGAGGAAGCAGGGAAAGAAAGAGTAAGGTGATGCTCACGATGGGATGATGAGGTGAGGTTTGTCAAACTTTCAAAAATCTTCACTTTCTCTGAAGGAGTTTAATGAGTGTAGTTGCTACCTTGTAAGCTTGATACTTTATTATGCTGCTTTTCTAAAATGGAACTCAAAATTATGAGTATTTATCATCACAGACTTCCCCACACTATCGCTATTATTAAAAATAAATTTGCGTCATTGAGCGACTTCACTAGTCTAGGTAAATTTACATATGTTGCTAGCTGCAAAATATAATGATGTATTGCATTTGCTCACAAATTCTCTTCTGTCGAGATCCGGATAACAAAAGAAATTTTACAAACTAGTTTTTAAAAAATGAAAACTGTATAACATTAACAATATGTAATACGCGACTCTATGCGAATAGCACAAGTCAAGTGAAGTTGTATGTAAAAACATCATTTAAGTACTACTACTACAAGTCCAGCCATTTTCTTCCAGTGCGTATTTGTTATCAGAACGTAGACTCACTAGACTTCAGATATTTTAAAAGAACGGAACCTTTTTTTGCAATTTTCAACCTATGAATAATACATCCAGGAGTAAATCCGTGTAACCCGAATTGAAACTCATCCGAACAAAGGGGGGAAATAATGTGTGGAAAATTTTAATAATAATACATGTGTGTAAAAACACCATTCGTTGTGTTGGGGCATGTTTGCTGCAAACACCTGAAAAATAATAGAGTAGTCTACACAAGGTGTATTCCTTCCTTTCTGATTATTTTTGCCCATACGCTATGGAAGGCAAAGTCAAGAGCACAAAGAATAGTGAAGAAAATGATTATTATACTTACTACTACAAAAATATAATGTATGGTATGAATTAGTAATGAAAAAAATTGTTGGAAAGACAGGCTTTCCCTGTAAACTTTATGTGTGCTTATAGAGAGGCTGAACGTATTTTTCCGCTGATATGCAAACATGAGTTCATGCTGACTGTTAAAATTGTATTGAAGTAACCAAACGAAAAATAAAAAAGCTGAGCTAGTGCTGGTGTGGTTTGAGTTTTGGTCAAGGTTGGCTGCATATCTTGGGAAAATTTGATGGGGGATTTTGGGGGTTTCCTACTTTCTTCCCTCACCTGGGAATACTCATTGTACACGTTCACTTCTTCTTCACAGCCATTTAGCAAGGAAACGTTATTTTATGTGCCCACTAGGTGCTTAACTTTGAGCACCATCTCTCATATTTCAATTCATGATGTAGCACGGATTCTCATTCACTGGTTTTCCATTTCGTGACTTTCTCCTATCGCGTCTAATAGAAGAGCCACACGAAATGATTCGTAGGAAGAGTTTTTTCATAACTTATAAACAATTTGTCTCTTGGATGCCGCATTCTTTAGTTTTTTACCTCGAGGCTTCAACCTCAGTTAAACCCAAAGGTATTTTCTACTAGTCTTTTGAGATTTTCTATTCGAGCCAGATTTGCAGATTCCATTTCAATAGAACAAAACGTGTATTGCTTTTTTGTGCTAATTTTGGACATGAATGCCTCTACTTCTGAATCCAACAATGGTAAAAGGAGGAATAAACCCTACACGCTTAAAAAAACCAGTAAAAGCACAAGGTATTTAGTAAGTACTTTCAGTTTTTACAATATGAATACAGATAAATAATAAAATATACACAAAATTCACCACAGGATTACTACTTTTGTAGCATGAACGTAATTCTTAACTTACATTTATTCATAATACTACTATTCCCCATATTACTTAATAATGGATGTCTTAAACACAAGATTCAGGTTGGCGTTACATTATAATATTTAAAATAAACAAACTGCCGCACACTACTGTTAATTTAAGTTCACACGACAGCCACCTACATATTGCTGGTGTTCCAAAATCAGTTTGTCTCAACTCAAGGTTCGAATGCATCCTTAGTTTGAGTTTGAATGTGTCATAGGAAGCCACGGTGAACAAATTGAACCTATCAAATTATACCAATACGTCTTTTCTTATCAAGTAAATGGCCAAATGTCTGCTTTTGTTTTGACAGTCAATAAAACCCCTTTTATTGTTGGATCGGCTATTTGCTACCTTAATTTAGGAACGGATGGCTACATAATCAGCGGGCAGTGCAGTGAGGAGGCACGCTAATAAGGAGTATTAGTAGTACCAACGTAATGGAAGTGTAGCCTGCCAAGCTTTTATGAAACTGTGTTCAACATGACTTACGAATTCAACTAATACAACGTGATGTCTCTTTATTGATCCGTGCTAAAATTCGATGTTGCTGAGGAGAACCCAGCATATTTATTTTTTGCGCTTCACTTGATTCGTTATCTTCATTTTGATAGAAAATTGTAATAATATTTTCTTCGACACATGAAATTAAGGTATGTGTGTACACAAGCGGCAACCATGTACGATCTTGATACGCGTAACATACCAAATACCAATAAACAAGCCTAACCATATATACATCTTTCACATGTCCTTAAAACAACATTTATCCGTTAGCAAATGTACATAAAGACATGCCATATTTATATGGTCTCGTAAGTCGTACGTCAACCTATGGTTTGTGAAACATTTGTTCAAAATAGCATTCATAACCCAAAATCTGCTTTATGCAGCCACAATTTTTGATCTGCACATAAATTGGTTTGATCCGCTATGCATTCGCTTTCCCTCAAACCCCGACCATGAGTGTACGAATGACGAATACTGCATGTTCAGAAAGAAAGGAGTTGTTACTATGTCCGCCTTTTATTTCTGCCACATGCATCATTCTGCATATTCATGGTTGCCTCATTCTGACTGTTATTGTCATTTTACTTATTTTACTCCAGCCGGAATGAAGAGAATCTAATATGCGTGTTCAAATTTCCTTACCTTTTCTTCGAATGCCTTGTCTATTCTATTTGTCAAGAGAAAGTACTGAACAATACTTTACTGATAAGATTAATGCCAGCAAAGTCTTTGCTTTACCTCCTTCTTTTTAGCATCGCTTCAGGTACTCTTTCTAGCGCTGGTACTAGAAAAAATATCAATTTGCTGACTTGACGAATACAACGTAATTTAAGGAGCGACTTCTTATGCTATAGTTTTCATGTAATTGCATGAGTTGTTCTATGCACATGTATATTCTATTCATAGTATACATTTTAAAGGGTACACACATGATGTTCTCATAGAATAACGCTGACATTCATATTACACCGAAATGTGGCTCAATTAATGGTTCACGTTACATGCTGAGTGATGTCAAATATAATATTCTACATTGGTGGAGAGAATTGGGAGAAATTGAAAAAAAAAACGTAATCATAAGAGGCAGGTAAGGTTGACTCATGTTCTCCGAGCAATACTCACACCAACATTGGCAAAAATGAAAAGGAACTCTGAACGTGACGTGAAAAAAATTATCGGAAATTGAAATTATTGCAAGCGAAGTTATTTAGCTAGTTGTTTGTATCCGTGCTTCATCTGTTCATAAAAACTAGTTTACCTAGGGATGAATCACGTTGGATTCGTCGAATTCCTAATTTGACTGTTCATCTTGTTTCTGGTGAAGTTTTATTAATGTCATCGGGCTGTCCCAATGTCGTTATCTGACAAAATATTTGCATTATCTAAGTGTTAGAAGCAGTGTCTTATCATAGATCCACTCCAAATTTTAATTTAAAATTTCTGATTTGATCTAGTAACAGGATTCTGCAGGATTCTTTACATCTCTTTAAAGATGTCAATGATGCTTCCTTATGTAGGATGCCGACAGTATCCTCCGTAGCATACATGCATGAATTATCGATTACTGCGAGTTTATGGAGAGAATTTTTAAATCATATCATATATACATTCAAGTAATTCTCTATTGGTTCCATTTTGCCATCTTTCGAGTTCCACTCTATGAAGTTAAAAAATATTTGTAATGCTATTTGCAAGTACAAAACAAATTCTAGGAAGTGTTCAATCGGATTGACACACATCAAATTTGTTCCAACGTGTCAAATGCTATTGTCTGATTCAAGCTAACTTCATTGAGGATGCGGCAATTGTATAAATCTTTGAAACAGAATTTTTCTTCAAGCCACTTCATAGACGTTCTCATTTTGATAGTATGGAAACCAGGATAACTCTGAAGATCTTCGTGTTTTTGCCGCAGGCAGAATTTGTAAGCGAGAGCTTGGTCTACTCATCCAACTTTATATGGCCGAAAGCTTCTACATATATACATACACTTCCAGAGGTTGCTTAATTTTTCTTCGATAATAATGAGTCATTTTCCATTGCAGTAATGGTAATGTAATTTTTCTTGAAGGTACTGAAAGTATGGGAGCACAGGTACTAAATTTTATGCATCTACTTACAGATTTCTGACTTCCTGGAACTATCAAAATTGACTGTTTGAGATGATTTAATTACACCTTTATTATATATCGTTTGATTTAAAATAAACCTTACGCATTTTCTTTGAGATTAAATGGGAGAAAAAAAGGGAACTCATATTTCCCCTCTGTGGTGATGGTAATAAACGCTCAGTAAGGGGTGGGCGATCTGGGCACCTGAAACATTAAATTACATAAGATTATATACAATTTTATATTTTCGCGATGTTAAAATGTATATTTCCTTTTGACCTGTGCCCCGGTGCTTGCCCCTGATTTTGAGTCTGGATGCGCCACAAGTTATGCGTAATATTAAACCAGCCGTTTTGGAATTTTGCAGCTGTCTTGCTTTGTTGCTAATGGTCATAATATTGTTAATGCCCACTTTCGTATTTAAACCCTTTCGTTGCTATACATTTTAAATGGAGTTGTTGATAAAAATTTCAAAATTGCCGTTTTAATATTAAGCATATATTCTAGCGTTTATTACCGAATATACGGCGTTTATTACCATCACAACAGAGGCGTATATATGAATTCTCCTTTTCCTCCCATTTAACCCCACAGAAAATGCGTAAAGGTTGGTTCTAAGTCAAGCGGTACATTTCAAATACAGCGTGATATTTAAGTTTGTCATCGTTTCCAACGATACATGAGTAACAAGTGAATAGAAATGTTCAGCGTCAATCTTTTAAAAACAGTAATATACTTAACGATCACGCTGTATACCAACTCGCAGGAGCGAATGAAGTCGATTTGTGGTGCAGTTAATGTACGATGTTGGGTTAACCAGGTAATTTATGTGAAGGAATTATGCTAGGTTAACGTAACCATTATGATTTTCTTATTTCACAAGCATATCCCAATTCTTTGTGCTTATCTGTGAAACATTGAGGTTTTTCTGCCACGCGGATCATTTTGAAAAGCCGTTTCCCGAGTCAGAAATACCGTCATTCTGGGTAGTCATACGGAAAAAGTATTGTTGCATAAAATTTTCAAAGCGTTTCAAAATGCAATGCTATTTCATTCAATCGAATCTAGCCTGCCTGCATGCATTTTAACTTTAGCCAGTTAATCATTCATGGACTTGACAATTGATCCTTCAGCGATCTTACTTCAGCAAATCAGAGATACTTGATTAAACTTGTTTTCGGATCCTTAAGCTATTAGGTAGCAATTTGTTTAGAAATGTAATAGCGATTGGCACATGGCAAGGTTTGGCGCGTAAGTTTTAGTGTTTGAAAATTTTTAAATTGTACTTGCAAATTATGTGCTGAAATCGGAGATTGTATGACGGAGATTGTATGAAAGGAATACAGGAATGTATTTTTAGCTTTGAAGAGAAAATATACCGACTTTTCTGCGCTGCGCAAACCACAAACAAACTACACGACGTACTCTTGCTGATGTCTTTTTAGCACGATTTCCAGAAAATTTAATTTGCATGAAAAGAAGTATGGATGTAATGTTATTTTCGTCTCGAACGCCTTTGCTTGATATGAGAGCTTATGACATTTTCAGATGGTCTCAGCAACAACTCAGTGTTCTTATGCACGTATGTGAATGGAAACATGTATCATACTTTACGCTGTACGCTCACCATCATCACCAATCACCAGTCTATTGAACAAGCGCACGTCATAATGAAACGAGGAGTGACAAGAAAATAGTGTTCTCTCGAAGAACAAATGAGCTTCTACTTAGTTAGAGGATTCCGTCCTAAAAAGCAAATCTATAAGTTGTGTGGAATCTGTTAATATGGTCGTTCATCCAAAAATGCACGTCAAATATAAAAGCGTTTCGCTTCACGTTTTCGTAAAAGAGTGTACTAAAAATCGAACTTATCTAAAAGCTCCTCGCGATATTGTCAGTTGTCAATCAGACGGAGGCGTCTTGTAATGATAAAAATTGCAGTGACAGCAGAGAAAAAATTTAAGTATGTAAAAGCAACCTGAGGCATGATTGTAAATAGCATGTCAGTACAATATACGAAGTCACGATAATCTGTACATTCTCCCCCTGGAATTCGTGTACATTCTGCAATTTTTATGTGAAAGAGAAAGTGTATTCACTTTCACCCAACAAAGAGAGATTAGAGTGTGGATCACAAAACGATTAGCGACGCTACTGGAAAACCAGACGCATGTTATACCACCACAGTGAATTATATCCGTATTATTGGTGATGCATATATTGTGTACATGTGTTCAAGTAATGCACTCATGCATGACGCCAAGTGCCTTGCCTGCACCGATGCAGGGCACAGTTTTTATCTCCGTATGTCCGTCCCTGGCTTCTGCCGCGCTGCAACAAGTTGTCAGGGTGCTCACTCGCTATAATACCGACTGCATTCTCGAATGCATCGTAGTACTGATGTCGTGTATTTCAAACTAGCAGGTAGTAGTTCTTTGCTCTAAACTAACCCCCTTCTTTCTTTGCCTTCGGAATTTGTGCTTCCATTACTTGAAGTCGAGGAATTCTTCTACTAAAATTCTACTGCTTGTGATGTAAATATAAATTCACTCGGAATGTACAATAAAGATGGAAATATGTAAAAGCATTTTATAATGAGCAAACTATTTACTTTCCTTAATCTTCGTTTATATAATTTTCGATAATTTCTCTTGAAAAGAACAAAATGTTTGCCTTTTTCTCTAATTACTATCCTGCGAGAAGTAGTAAAATTTTCATTTGGAAAACTCAAATATCATATTTAGCGTTGGTTTTCTCAAGGGTATTGATTGCTGAATTCACAACGCTACTATATGCACACACCATATATGTATGCTACAGACAACAATTACCTTAAATCATTTGGTTGTCCTTACGAATCAAAATTGCTATACATTTAACTGTTTCAGTCAAGCCGATTACGGAGAGGGTGAGGCTAACAAGTCAAAGAAGCGAGGAAATTTGCAGGATTATGTCTAAAGGCTGTCCACAGTATGTTAATACAAGCATGAATTAAGTACTGTGAAGTCGTAGTCGTGCGTGGTACCATGAAATACTATATCGAAATACTGACACATTAAAATAATAAGGGGAGTGTTTGCCTCTGTTTACTTTTAAAAACAAAACACGGTAATTGCACGTTGAATCCAGATAGCGAAGATACGTAAATACATGCATGAGTTGAATGCTTCTGCGATGTTGTTAATAGATCATGTAAGGGCTTGTGGTAACGTTATAATTGGTATCCTCGTTTTGTCGTTTCTAAAGTAAATATGTGAACAGACACAGGAGCTTCTATTTATCTCTCATTTAGTGGTACAAAACTGTAATAAAGTTAACCCTTACCTACATTTCTCTTTTTCGCTGACAGTAGCAGTTTGTGAAATGTTTTCTTATTGTTGCAAAGCACACAATACAATAATGTGTAAACGAACGTGTCATTCCGTCCGTCCATACAGCAGACATCCCTGAAGCACAAAAGGCCATTACGCATTATTTATTTAGCAACACCGGAGAGAATGTGCATTGCTCCTGGAACTGTCATGTATGTACGTCGGTGCATCTGCCTACCAAACCAACCGAACCGTATAAGTCATAGAAAAAGGGAATTTCATTTTTGACAAAGGTTTTTGCTTTCACTTTAAGTAAAAAAGTGAAATATGAATGGCTTAGGAACGCCATTCGGCATTCATGTTATATTTTACAATTGAGATTTTGAAATAAAAAATTTAAAGACTTTTCTTGAAACTTTGAGAGTCACCATTTAATTGTTCTAAAACACCTCAAATCATATAATATATAATTAATGCTTGCTCCGGGAGATTCTTCTTTACCTACAACGAATGAGAGTGATGGGTTTATTCGGGGTTGGTTAGGCATGTCAGTTCAGTGAATGTAAAACTATACCTATACGTAAAACAGCTGCATGT
>JAHZNF010002258.1:0-15448 GCA_027744215.1 Troglopedetes dispersus
AATACTTTCATAAATTTTTATGCTTCTGGCTTGTATTTTGTTTTGCACGTAACCGAAAATAATGCATTTTTGGTAAACGCAAAAATCACATGCCTGCGTGCACACAAAGCATACAAAATGTTGTTTTGTACTTGTGGCTTTATTTTTAAAAAATTATGTTTATGTGTGAGCTCATATAGTAACTTGTTTCAAGATTTAATCCAAAATGAAAGACATGATTTTTAGAAAGATTTTTTTTTAGAATGTAGGTAGTTAAATAAAAGTCGAATTTTCTTGCTTCATCACCATCATTATTCAATGCCCCAGTGTTTAGTGAAACAAAGTACATTTTTTTCTAATTTGGGTGTGACGTATGGTGTCTTAACCGTTTTACATTAATCATAATAACAGTATTTTACATAATACTAATAATTAGCTTCACAGGAAATTCGAAAATTGCAAAACCAGAAATTTTCTCTTTTTGGGTTGAAAAGTCGCGTTAAAAATAAATTATCGGGTCTGTAAATAATAATTAGTACGTACCATTTAAATCTGTACGAGACGCGTGTAATTGAAATTGTAGAATTCGGCATTCTGGCCTTCATTTTTATTAAATTAGTAAGTAGATCTAATTACCTTTATTAGTTACAAGATTTTGCAAGCCGAACTTTCAAAAAGGGTGCATTATTCACAAAAAAAGTTTAGAATTTCAAGTTTATTTTCTATCAATATTAACTCACTCAGTGGAGGTTTTTTGTTACCTTAAATGCATCATTTGTAGTCTGGTGATGACAAGCCTGGTAATAAAATGCTACGCACATGTTTGCTGCACACATCCTTCCCGATTTTACAGTTAGATTTTACCTACAAACTGCTGAAAGGTGCTGGCAGCAGATGGAAGTTTGCAAGTTTTAAGACGGTAGAGTAGTATCAGTTTTTATGAGAATGGTACACTGATCGTGGGTTTGCTTCTCATATAAAAAAGATTGTTTGGAGGTGAGTGCAAAATTCACATTGCAGATTCAAAGACATGGCTAATAGAAACCAGCTTTTTACGACAAGTTGTAGTAGTACACTTTGTAGCAGGATGCGTCCGCTTCTCTCTCTCTCTCTCTCTCTCTCTCTCTTCTTCTCCTCAACATTAAAACACTAATGCCTGCAGCTCTATGTAAAGATAGGATGACCTCATTTCCATCGTGCTACAACAACTACAATATCTGCAAGTGGCAGTTGGCTGGTGCACTACCACCACTACTACGAAGAGTACCTATTTTCTATGCCCTGCACTATTTTAGATGAGAAGAGCCTTTTGTGACTCTTCTGTGAATGAAAATTAAGGGAAGATGAGATGGTCGTTCCAAAGACCCTCCAAGTTTTTCAACAGAATAATAATACTAAAGACATGAATGAAATGATGAGTAAAAACTTATACCACACGGTAAGTTTGTAATGTTCTCTTAAATTGTGCTTGCGAATCGTATCACTATACTATACGCTGGCCAAAATTATAAAACATGAAAGGGTATAGTTGAGTAACTAAAATTCAAATATGTGCAGACAAGCGGATAGAATTTGGGATATGCGGTGATTATGTTAATGCGAGCTACTGCAAAAGAAAAAATAATAAAAATAATTATGCATCCTGAACCAATTTAATATGTACATTAACTCGAAACAACATTACTGCCAGAAGTTAAAAGAGAGTTGAGCCTCGGTTGGGTTTTCTTTCGGTTCTATACAACAGCTCACATTACCAGCCAATTTTTCGTTACGTAATTTACCCACGTGCCCGAGGTGAAATCGCTTGGTAGATATGCTTTCCTCCTTTTTTGCTGATGTGAGCAAAAAAAATAATAAATGCACAAGGAAAGGAGGCATGTGTAATATTTAAGCTTACTTCTTTTTTCAACGGGAGTTATTTCTAGCCGAGGCTAATTTAGAAACGGTACTATTTTGCATAATCAAGTGTATTACCAGATATTATGAAAGTTTGTTTCTTTCAACGATGTTGTTGTTGTTGTGAACCTGGGAGCGTCAGCATATTTTATGAATGGACTGGAAAAAGTGTTCCTTGTGGTACATTACAACAGACTCACTTCTTCGTAGCACCACCGACTATTCCGGTCAAATGTGAAAATGTGGGGCATCAAACGACTCCACCAGAGTGCACACAACAACACAACACTGGCATTGGAGCAAATAAACGCGTACCTTCCACGAGACTTTACTCATGGATTATACCTATGTGCAGTGTGCGTGTTCAACGGAGCTTCGTTGAATGAAAATAATAATGGTAGTGTTAGCCTAAAAAAAACGAGAGAAAGTCTGCTCACTGATTGTACACATAAATGTTGATGGGAAATGTGTATACTTGGTGGAATTCTGGAGAACATTTTATCACTTTTTTTCTTCGTTCGTGAAAATGAAATGGAAATTTTTAATGAATGTTTGTTCCTTCACTCCTTTCTTTTTTCTCGCACTGAGCAAACAAGCTCTACTTTACCTTCCTATCAACGTTATCATCATCATCATCGTCATCACGAGAGCTCCAGAAAGAAAGAGTGTTTTTCCTTTCTTTTTTTCTACTTAAGACTCATTTTCTTCAAGGTTTCCTGTGCGGAGAAAATATACTATTATCATCATTGGAAGAAAATTTAAGGTTATGAGATGTCTTTAAACATCTTTACTCACGCGATTTTTATTAGTGCATGTGGACTTATCGGTTCTTATTCTTGGACGAGCATTATAACAGTTAGCACAAGGATAAATGATTCATTTCGTGCGGAAGGTTTGATCATTTACGAAATTCATATACCTACTTATGCCTAGTCTGGTTATGTGTTCTACTCTGTCCCCGTCTTCTCGAGACTATTCACAATTTTTCGTGAAGCAAAAAAGGAGCCCTTGAATTAAAAAAAGTTTTGTAGTGTGTGCACACATATAATATTAATTATTATGCTTTTATAAACTGAGTCTTGAAATGTTACTCAAGCTGTGTTGAATCACTCGTGATATACTTTATTATTGCGGTTCAGTAAGACGGTAGCGGAGGTCAAAAAATTCTTCTTGTATGCGTAATAATGAATGACGTGTGACTATAGGTTCTCCTCTGTTGCATAAATAACACTGCCGCGCGTTAGTAAGAGGTAAATTCATCATGTCAAGTTGGAGGAAGTGGGTAATGTTGGAGAAAGTGCGTGAGTGAGTGATGTTCATGTCAGGGTAGACTCCTGTCGGGGAAATTACATGTTTTTCCTGAGGCTGTTTGTGTGTGTGTGCCTCACGAACAGTGAAGGTAAGCAAATTGCGGGAAAGAAGTTTGTTTTTTTTTCACTAGTTTGTGCAAATAAAATGTGAAGCGGAGCCGTTCGCACTTAACGCAAGTAAGTAAGGAAGCAGTTGCCAATTACTGCTCAAGGGAAAAATGTGTAACTTGGTGGCACGGGCAGAACATTTTCTACTGAAAAGAAGTTTTCTTCTGATCATGACTGCGATAAGAATAATTTGAGACCTGCCAAAAAAAATTTTCCTTCCAGAAAGTTTGCGTCTTTTGTTGTGATAGCTGATGGAAACATGAGGGGCTTTTTTTTGGAAATGCCAGGCATCACAGATTAATGAGAATAGGAGAGAAAGGAAAACTCATGTTTGTATAATGAAACTCTGCTTACCAAAAAGGGTAGATGGAAGGTGTTATCGAAATCATAATTTCGTCTGGAAGTTTGAATGTGATTGCACGCACTCGGTTTCAGGAATTCTGAATAAACTGAGAAGCTAATCAACGCTTGTCCGGTTGTGGCTGCATTTTGGACACAACGAGCCCTGTCCGAAGCAGAATAGTTGTTTCGCGTTGTTAATTTTCTGAGTTGAGTAGTTTTCTTTTCTGCATATTTCATGAAATACGGGGTACGGGAGGACGTGGGCTTCATCAGAAGGGCATTCACATTTAACATACATTAATTGTCTTGAAACTCCAGCCTCAACGGGAACCAATCATGATTCTTGTATCTTTAAAAAATTTAAACCAAGCTTGGCTGCTTAATTATGGAGTCCCTTTTGTGGAGTTAGTTAAGTAACTCGCTGAAAACTCTCTTATAAGTTCGTAAGTGAGTGACGTGCGAGATGTGAAAGGGGTGGGTGGATTTGTTTGGTTCCTTCCATACTTGATTGATTTTAGAAACAGAAAGTTTAACCTAAGGAAGTAAAGAGTGTGAGGTTACGATTCTTTTTTGCGTGTCAGAAATTCTTTTGCACTTCATGTTTGCAGTAGTAGGGTGATCAAACATAAGAAAGGAGTACTTTTTGTATGATGCTCATAGAAAGCGACTTTCCAATTTAGGAGGGAGCCGATTTTCGTATGAATAATGTACGACATTGGAAAAAGCTGACAACGCCAGTTACTTATATCCACGTACTTATATATCTCAAGACAAAATTTCATAAGGTTTCACGAAAAAAAATGATTGAAGATAAATATGTTTCAATTTATGTGGAGGACAAGTCCTTGTTTTGTTGGAATCCTGCCTACGGCAATTTACCTTGTGATAAGCCTTTCCAAAGATTTAGGCTTATGGACACACGTGTACACATTCCAAGGATACGGATTAAAAGTAGATCTGATAAACTTGACAGTGACATACACAACTCCCCATGCATTATGCATCATGCTAATGGCTAATTTCTAATTCTACATAGGACTACTTTGCATAATAAAAAGACATGCAGCTGTTTCGAATTTCTTCATGGACGAGGGAAAATCTGCAAAAAAAAGACGTACAAAAAAGTGAAATAAAATACGAGTACGGAGATTCCAGAGGAAAAATTTAAATGACAGGAGCCATTTCATAGTAATTTTCAAAAGAAATGGCTTCGTTCCTGTCTTGTTTGGAAATTTAATGAGAAAGGATCGCAAGACATCTTTTTTTGCTACATTCAAAGAAAGTTGCCGCATATTTTGAGAGGCAGCAGCAGCAGCTCTTTTGCATACCGCCGGAAAGTTATACGTGCAAATAAAATGAAAATGGTATGCGCTGACTGACAGGAGCGGTTTACTGGGAGTCGTCTGCTTCCTTGAATTTCTCTTATTTATGCATATATTAAAATGACACAGATCTTCTTTCTCCTCGTAAGAATCACAAGGAGCACTTCCAGGCAACGAGTATCACTTTGTTTTCTTCCTGGAAATGGTAAATGGAGAGTTCTTCTACGAAACAAAGTTACATTCATGAACACGAAACCTACTTTTCTATGTCTGTCTGTTGTGCCTTGCGGTATGTGCGGGTACCTACTTTTACGACGACGGAAGCACAAGAATAGTGCGACTCAGAAAATGGAAACTTTTTTTTGTTTTTTAGTTTTATTCAGAAAAAAGGCTTTCCAAGGCCTTATATGTAAGGCATGTAATGAAATTGCTAAAAAAAAGGAAATGGTTGCGAATGTCTATTTTTTTGCCCACCTTCATTTCTTACCACATGGAAGCATATTATACGAACTGAGGCTGAAGTGCAAGCACACTTACATGTACTCAAGAGATGAGAGAGCACGTTCGTACTATACACGCTCTATTATAATGGAATGGCGAAACTCTTGGATTAATTTATCCACTATTCCTAACCGATTCTTCTTTCCATGTGAGCACATTGCCCATGTGTGCTCTTATTTTGAGCAGAAAGGAAAATTGTAACATGAGAAAGTATGGTAACATTATATGTGCCGTTTCCCGTAGCAGAGCAGCAAGGGATGAATTAGTATTTACTTTTCCAGGGAAAAAGCCATCTCTCTGGGGAAATGTTAGATGTAGTCATATTAATAAAAGGTAACCCTATTCTTCATGTTACGATGTATCATGTGGGATGACGGAGGAGGAGGAAGTGGGTATGTAAGTTGTTTACGTGTTTCCCATCTTCCGCTGAGCTGCGAGCGCGTGGAAAGTGAAGTTGTTGTTTTTTTTTGTAAAGGAGATCAAAACGAGAGTTTATATTCTGCATTCCATCTTGTTTTTTTTAAATAAAAAAAAAGTTTATTCTCTGAGTCAAGCAAAGACGAGGAAAGCAGTTTTTTTTCTTTTCTGGAAGCATCTATTGTCTGAACTTCTCATCTCGCCCGACGCCACATTTTTTTTCCTTCCTGACATTGCATGTCTCGTTATGGTTTGATATGGTGATAACACAACATGCATCTTCTTAGTCGTGTGCATGTTTTCGTGTGTAAGCTTAATGGAGACTTGGAGACAGTACAAAGGATTTTGGTTTTCACACGTTGGGAAAAACGCGTAAAGACAAAATGCTTACATGAAATCGTGCATCATCCTCTTGATCATCGAAAAGAGTATAACATCCTGAAAGAAAAAGAATAAATCATGTGTGCACATAGTATAACGTAAGAAAGGAACGGATACGGAAGTGGCGTTGGTTGTGTGCTCTTCCATAGTCAAGTTCCTTGTTACTTGAGCATGCAAGAAATAAAAACAGTTTTCATGATCACGACGACACGAGACGTCTTCCCCATATTTATTGTTGCTCTATCTCTCTCCTTTTTTTCCTTTTTTTGATATATGACCATTTTGTGGTGAATATAGTCAAGTTCCTTGTTACTTGAGCATGCAAGAAATAAAAACAGTTTTCATGATCACGACGACACGAGACGTCTTCCCCATATTTATTGTTGCTCTATCTCTCTCCTTTTTTCCTTTTTTTTGATATATGACCATTTTGTGGTGACTGCTGCTTCTGTTTCGTATTTTTTTAGCGGAGCTTTACTCCTCCGCCTTGTCATTGTGACGTGAGCAAGTGCTCCTTGTTTGTTATATGAGGGTATAGAAGCAGGAGAGAAAATGTTTTCGAAACGCAGAGCTTGATGATGATTATGATGATATGCAGTGCGATGAATGTTTCCCATTTTCCATCCTCTCTCAAGTGTACACAACGAATAATACACACACGCACAAAAATATGGTACACGTGATACCGATAACTTTCTCTGGGTAGGTTTCAGTTTTTTTTTGTTCAGCGAACACAAGTTGATGCATTTATGGATGTATCAGAATTTTAATATTCGCTGGTGTTTTCCCTTTCTTTTTCTTCTTTATTTTTTCACGGGGAAAAAAAGCCGCGTATTGAAGAAAATGTTTTCGAAACGCAGAGCTTGATGATGATTATGATGATATGCAGTGCGATGAATGTTTCCCATTTTCCATCCTTTCTCAAATGTACACAACGAATAATACACACACGCACAAAAATATGGTACACGTGATACCGATAACTTTCTCTCGGTAGGTTTCAGTTTTTTTTGTTCAGCGAACACAAGTTGATGCATTTATGGATGTATCAGAATTTTAATATTCGCTGGTGTTTTCCCTTTCTTTTTTTCTTTAGTTTTTCACGGGGAAAAAAGCCGCATATTTGAGAGTGTCTTTTTGTTCGGTTTCTGTCACGGGAAAAGTTAACCGAGGGGAATGCAAATTCTATGTGAGCAGACGGTACAGAAGTGAGGGCATTCGGCATGGTGGTGGGTGGTCTTGGCCAAAGTGTGTCTAGATGTGTCTGTGTGTGCACTTCTTTGCAGTTATTACGCGGAGGCGGCACATGTCAAAAGCTGGAGAAAGGAAACAAGACAAGGAGAAATGTTTCGTTAACTTTTGATGATTCCTGGTCTCATATTAGAGTGTGTGTATTTTTTTGTACGACAAAGTGTGCGCAAGATGAAAGCTGGTTTCACATGTTTTTTAGAAGAAGAAACTGTTTTTGAGAATGCGGAGCACGTACCTTGTTTTCCTTCAACGCTCTCTGTGAATTGGAGATACTGCATTATTATTGAATGAATGGAGGCGGATGAGAAGATGCACTCTCTCCAGAGATCAAGTAACTAACCCAGGAGATGAGACGCGTTTTTTTTATTTCGAAAACTTGTATTTGCCTCGTCGTGGCTTATCTTCTTCTTCCGCTTGATGAAATAAATATGTGTGCGTGGTAGTTGGTGCGTTGATACATACTAATAATGTGACTTGAAATGGGTGCTTCTTCCTCCGGTTTCGACAGGATTACTGGATTTCGTAATAATAAAAGAGAGACAATGCAAGTCTCCGCTTACACAAGAAGAGCAAACAAAAAAGAGCTTGAAATGAACGTGTGGGTGCACAAGAAGAGAATTATTACTCACATGGTTTGGCGTCATGCATGCACGCGTGAATGAAACGGAGGCATGTGGTGGTGTTGTTTTGTACGTGCTTTTCACAGATACTTTACCCGCAGCAGCATAGCAATGATAACAACCTACCATGATTGTTAGAAGGATGGAGGGAGAACCAGGGAAATTGCACAATTCTTCAAGATTTTTTTTCATACTTGAGAGTAATTCTTCTGAGGATATAGTGGATCCCCATATTTGTCTCGCCATCATGGCTCCGCATCAAAGCAAGCAATTTGTTGTTGGAACGACCTAAATAAATTTAATTTAATTTATTAATGGAGCACTTGACATTTACAAAAATTCTTATATTGGATCATTTAGAAAAAAAGATGGATGAAGGTCACGAGTCATCAGGAACAATGACTTTGGCTCCTCTCTCTCTCTCATGCATTTACTTAAACTACAATGAAAAAGGATTAAGGTTTGATATTTTTTATTGGAAAGAAAAGAAAAAACGCATTAGGTTGGAAGGAGTTTTTTTCTTCTTTTTTTACGGGAAAATGGTTCACAACAAGCAGGCGTTTTTTGGGGAAGAAACGAGCAAGATTGGATTTCTCCGTAAATTTTCTTCTGAGAAGGGAATGAATGAAGAAAAAGAAATTCCATCAATTTCTACAAAAAAAATGCACTACCTAATCTAAAAGCTTCATGTGTGTGTATCTTTTAAAAGAAAAAAAAGGAAGATAGAAGATAGACAGTTAGTGATCTTCGGTGAAGACTATAGTTTCTTGTGAAAACGTGCCTGATGCCTGCTGCTCCTGCTCTGTGTCAGTCTCCTTCGAGTCGACCAAAAGCAGAAAGGAACATCAGTCCTTCTTGCTCCACAGATAAGAAAGATGAACAAACGAATCACGAAAAAAAGGGAGAACTAGAAAGAAAAAAAGAAATTGAAAATCTCACTGTGTAATCTAAGCCGTATATCTCGAGCACCCAGTCGTGCACATGCTATTTCATAAAAATAAAAATACATATATCGAACTATTCTAGATTTTCTCCCGTATTGTTCACGTCTGCCTAAGAATAATAAGCCATTGAGTTATGTGAGAGGTTTCCCGACTGGTTAGTCTCTTTTTTTTTCTTCTTCTTCAGAAGGAAAGTAGTGCAGAAAAAAAAGGAAAGGGGATAATGCGCCGCTGTGCAGCTTTTTTATTCTTCAGAGTGGAATGTGAATAACGTGCGTGAATGAAAACATATGGCGAAGCAGAAAAAAAGTATGTAAGGCAAACGAGATGAAAAAGAAGTCCAGAGAGGAGAGAAGTAGTAGTTGGAAGCCATAAAAATGGGACACCATCAATTTTGGTTGTAAGTTTAAGAAAAAAGGGAATTGGTATTAAATAGAGCAAGACAGTCGAGCTCCTCTCTGTCTCGTGTTACACAGCGCTTCTGTTCTTTTGGGAAGAAAATAAATCGTGAAGAAAACGATCCATATAAAAAAATGGATTGCAGGTTTATGTCCTCATATCTTATCTTAAAGACACTCTCAATGAGTCGAACAATAATGATACGTTGTGTGGTCAACGTATCAAAAAAGTCAATGTTATTATTATCTTATGACTGTACTCTTTGTAATTTATAATTGGATCTTGAAATATTATATGACCCATGGGGTGAATATTCAATGGATACATTTTAAAAGATAAGAAGAAATGTAGCAATAAGATGAAAGGATACACTCTACCACCAACCGTTTTAACGGAGAGATCAAAGCCGTTAATTTTGAAATGCGAGCATTAAGTGCTTCCATGTGTGTCATTTTTGCAAGGGTAAAAGTATTTAAATTTTTCGTAACGCTCTGATGCGCCTCGTCCAAATCCATTCTGCTGAAGGTTTTCAAAAAACTTAAGAAGGAGGTTTTAGCAGGTGAAGTTTTGTAAACAAACCAGCACAAAGAAAATTGTTGCAGAAGTATTTACTTCGCGTGAAGAAATGTACGATTGAATCAATCTTTGCTGCAAGATGTATGTCTATAAATCTCAAATACAATTTTTCGTGAAGCAAAAAAAGGTGTGTGTACTTATTGATAATCTGGCAGCACTTGCTATCGACATTGTCATGTCGTGCGAGCGGTGGTGGTAGCGGCGGTCATGGTAGTAGTAGAAGGAGGAAAAAGGTATTTGTGTTACCTTTTTTTATATATTGCGTCAGTGATTTGGGATTTGCCAGTTTACCACACACAGACACATGGCAAACAATAGTGCCGAATGTAATACAGTGTTTTTCTCCACTTAGATATTATTTTTTTTCTGAGGAGCGAGCACGTACTGCGGAATAAAGACACGAGCAAATTTGTGCTCACGGCGGCGGCAGCATAGCGGAGTGTGTACTGTAGTGAGACAAATCCCTCAAAGGATTACTTCATGGATGCATGACGAATTCAATTTTTTATTGCAGCCACATTTTCTTCGAGTTTTCCTATGTCTAGTCTTAACAATACTAATGCCTCACAAACTGATTAAATGAATTGGCAGTGTTGTATTATGCACAAGTATATATGCATATTCTGGCGAAGTTATAAAAAATGTTGCAAGTCGACAAAAGTACAAAAAAAAATATTTTGGAATCAGAATTAGTGTGTGGTGTTCAAAAATGAAAATGATGAGGGAGATGTGGTGATGATCATGGTAGATGTAATGTAACAGAACAAGAGAATAAAATGGATTTGACAATCACTCTTTGTGATGGCAGTAGCAAATGGTTGGTGGTGTGATGAAAGATGATGATGACTGTTGTGCTGTGCTGCTGTTCGTTTCTGCAACATTTTGTTTCTTCAAACCAGGAACTACTTTAGGTGATTATCGTGAATGGCTGTGTGCGTGATCATTTACCATGAAAAAATTGTCTTTGAGCTCGACTCAACTTAATGATTCTCATTTTAAAGCCTAGTANAAAAAAAATAGTTTTTTTGTAGGTTTTAAAAGAGCTTTTCTGCCAGTGAATTTAAAAGTTGACGATTAGTTTCAATTTGGCTGTTTTCAAAGAGGCAAATAACAACCATACTCAACTTTATTTTGTTTTGGTTTTATTTAAATATAAAATACGCACCGGAATGAACAGGTTTAGTTTTTTTTTATTGAAAATGAAAACAAACATTTGTTTCTCTTATCCAACTCACCCCACCATGTTAGTGTGAACGGTTGCGTTACGAAATTTTGGAAAAGAGAATGGGATTGATGATAAGAGCTGAATTTTTTTTAAAAAATCAATCAATTTGGTATGCTTTGCCCGATGAAAATTTGTGTGGGAACTTGTGTGCAGTCGGTATTTACATACGCATTATCTGTAGATGTAAGCTTGAATGAATACCACTCACTTATCATCATTTTTATCACTTTAATGTATTTTTAGTAGGTATAATTCCGCTATAATGGATATGTTTGGATAATGTACGAGTTAGATACACGAGAGTCACTAAACGTATTTCAGACGTAAAGTTACTATGTAATTAGACACTGACAAAATTGGCTGCTGTCTTGAAAAGGTGGTAAAATGTGGTCATGAAGAATTAATTAATCATTTGTGAGCACTTTGCCAAGTCACCAGAAGTGAAAACAAGCACACTCATTATGAACAAGGACTCATGCAGCGACATTGTACTATTTTCTGATACTAACTTAATTTAGGACTTAATATTGGTTATGGTAATTGATATTATTCACAGCAAGGCAGATAAAACGTGGTTATCAATATCATTAGTATTAGTCAACATGTAATTGTCTGTGATATGTTGTGAGAACCTTCACTTCATTATGTGTGTAATTAAATCATGCGTGAAACTTTTAAGTTTGTGCGTGGTATATGCGTAGGTGTGTATAGAGTCTTTATAATTGAATTACAAATTAGCTTCGGGTTCAACTTCCACTTTGCTGACGACCAGTGGTTATCTTGACATGCTTGCCTTTTAATCAGACGAAAAAAAGTGTATATTGAGGACATTGATTGATTCTTGCAAAACCTTTCCAATAATTCAGGCCGCTGTTTTATATATGTATCTTTGCAACGGTCATAGCTCGCTCTATAGTTTTACAGTGTACAATATCTGGATCCCTAGCGCCTTGCTTAAATTAGGAGAACTTCCAGGAAGATTAGAACCTTCGAAATTTCCAATAATAATAAAAAATGTTGTGATAGGAAGTTACGTAAGTTGAGAGATGGATTATCAGATCAAGATTACCTTTAAGACTTTTATTGTGCATAAAACAAGCTGAGGTGTCGGTTTTATCACTAATCTTGAAGTAGTGCCCTTCTTTCTGTCGAGAATAAAGACACAATTACTACGTTAAGATGGAAATCTCCACGAAAAATTACCAGGTTCTTTCATTACATAAAGGGAGATATATAATTACGAATAGCAAATGTCTTATCTGTATGCTAAAGTCAGTCAAAAGTTTAAATCATGATTCTTTGCTTAAATATTGCACGCACACGCCAGTCAGAGGTATACATACAGAGTATACATGCACATGATACCAGTTAATTAAAATCACTAGTAGTTCTAATCTCCTGGTGGGACGAAAAGCTATCTGCATCAAAATTGATGAGACCTTTGTTACGTCTGGCTTGGTCTCCCAATACACATTATTTTCCTAATAATTTATGCCTTGTGGCACGTAACGTATCTCGATTACCAGACAGAGGACGTTATTGTATATATAAGCCTGGAGGGGCACTGTTTTGCCAAGAATAAAAGGCCTTTTGTTATTTATTATTTAGGACAGGCAAACTATTTGTAATCTCATGGCGGAAAAGTTCCAAAACTCTGCAGACAACAAAACGTCCTTCGGTGAGGTTGAGCATTAAAAAACTTTTTTCGTCTGCTTCTGTCACCAACAAACAAGGTTTTTACTAAAAGTGCTGCTGGCTGACAGAGAAATTGCTACATCTTCCCTGGTTCCACGTTGTTTGCATACGAGCCCTCCAAAAATGAACGAGTCATTGTGAGCACTAAAAAGACTTTGGAAAAGTTTCTCTATTACGCTCAATTTTTGAGTACTTATTAACTTAATTATTATTGCAAACTGCCTGGGTGGTCTTCACAGCCTAGTGTAAACTCTACACTGTAGCGACAGCCAAAAAAAACTTTTTCTCGCATGAACGAATTTTCAAATGCCACTGTGCCCTTTTTTTGCTCTTGATAATGGTGTCCACTTAGATTATCTGCACAAGTGGCATATAATGTACCTACGTGTTTTCTCCGAAGGGAAAATGGAATTATGATTTGTTTCTTGTTTGCATCGGCTGGACAGCAATTACATTAAGCTTTTATATGTATGTATCCAGTTACGCTTTTAGCTTCGAACGGATAGCCAAAAAAATTATTTTTGTTGTATTATACTGCGCACACACTCCTGTTCACAATTCTTTCCTGGCCGAAATTGTGACAAGACGACGTGCCTGGCTGTAAATAAATGAACACCTGCCGCTCCACCGCGAGTTGTTGACCGAAGGAAAATATATAGATCCAGCTGTGAGTTGGGGACGCGCGTTACTCTCACATAATAAGTGTTTTTTTGTTTGATTTCACCAACTTCCCTTGTCGCTTCCTCCTGATTACAAAGGACATTCCGAAGTACACTTTTCTGTGTCAAATGATTTCATCGAGGTGTATACATTTATCGATTAGTTTTTTGTAGGAAAGAGGAAACAGTAAAGAAAAACTGACTTGCAGTTGTGTGCAATACAAAAAATCGGACAGCAAGACAAAAAGGTGATTGTTTCTAAAGTGGTTCGTTATATGAATTAAAGTGCACCGGGAACCAGTGGGTTTCCCATATAACATTGACCAATTCCAAAAAAGAATGCGGCCAACCGACAGCAAGTGTTCTGTTCTTGCATGGCATATTTAAATATCTTAAAACCAATTAAAAGCTCTCTGCTAGTTTATATTCCTCTCATGTTTGCAACTATATAAAAGTCTGGAGGAAAAGAGAAAGGTAGGCGGTGCTGCGAGAGATTTAGTGGTGCGCTTTATGGGAAATGGTTCCTTTTTTTGCATTCTTTCTGATACAAACCTTGTCCTCCCCGCGACTGGATTATTATTAAGACAAATATTTCATCCACTTGAACACCTGAGAGAAAAGGTAGCACATAAAACATTTTATGTAGCATGTGGAAAATACAAAAAGTCCGACATGGTGCAAAAAATTGCAGTAAAAATGTTCAGTCCGCAGGCTTTTGAAAAAAACTACATTAAGTTGCACTTTTCAGTCATCACAACATTATATTACACATTAGTCTTGAGTTTATACTCTTATCCATTATAAATTATACAGCAAGGTCAACATTTTTTTCATGTTGTTGTTTCGTTGTTTTTTTTTTTGCATCGGTCGGTTGGTACATAACGTCGCAACATGCCACCCAACCGTGTAATGCATTTTCTTGGCAGCGAACATGGTCCATTATTTTCTTCATAGTGTATACCAGAATGATTTTGTGTGCAGTAATGTAAATATAAGTGTACAGCATTTTTTACCTCAAGTTAGCTCGTCAAAATAATAAGACACAGAACTTTATTTGTTTCTTGTGTGTGCACATATTACAATTCTGAGAATACAGCGTAGGTCCCTTTTTGTATTCTCACTTAAGTATTGATGTTACATGCAGTGCAAATAAGTAAGCATACTTCCTTAGTTGCTCTGCAATTATACAACTTTGTTGTTGTTTTTTTATCTGGCGAGATAGGAACAATGCAACGACGACGAAGTGTATGTACTAGACTGGTTTTCTTTTCTTTCTGTTTTATTGCAGCCGAGCCACAAGATTTTTCGCTTGAACTGAGAATGAGTCAGAGACTTGACTTCGTACGGCTCTGGCTATTGTGAATACGTTTCATATTTGTTGACTTTTTTTGTTAAAAAAAGTTGACATGAGAAGGGAATAACGACGATGAGATTGTTTGTCTTAACTAATATGTACCTGCGTTAAGTAGAACTACTGCGGTTGTTTTTTTTTCTGATTACTCACACACGATCCTAAGGTAATTTAAATTTTTTTGGTACGGGACGTAATCTCCTGCTTGTTCTGAAACATAATGTGACTACTTTTTAGTTTGTTGGGAAAACAGGTAGAAATTTCCAGAGTAGGAAAAAAAAAGTTTAAGTGTGTGAACTTTTTGGTGAACAACGTTGTTATATAAATAAATTAAAACTCTTTTGCAGACTTTCTTGCTTAAACACAGAGTTGAGAGACGTGTCTTCCCATTTTTGCCAAAAAAAAATACGCTGCTCCCTCTCAAGTTCCCTTGCCTCTGGTAAAACTGACTGGTAATGTTTAATAACACCGTATC
>JAHZNF010002259.1:0-16607 GCA_027744215.1 Troglopedetes dispersus
TTATATTATTGTAGAAGTGTGTGGTGAACTTCGTTTTTACCTTTTCGAGTATTTTAGTAGAGAAAATCATTTATAGGCTTCGAAGATTCTTATGCAAAATACATTCAGTACACTATTCCACGTTCCTGGCGTGCAGAGTCTTAAGTCCAAAGAAGATGACCTAAATTACATGATGACTGGTTGGTAAATTTAAAAACAAGTCTTGCAATGATTTAAAACCAGGTGAAAGGTTAGTACAAGAAATAATTATTTTCGTGCTGTTTGCAGTTTGTAATCTTGTTGAGCAAAGCATCCAAAAGTAGAATTTTTTAGACAGCAATGCAGTCAGATGGTGCAAATAAATAATGGTTTGTGACAAGAAAATTTTTAATTGTTTGCAGAAATTTAAAGTAAAATATCCTGCAACAAAAAAAACTTGCTTCAGCTCGTTTGTTTGACAAAAAAGACTTTTCTAGTATATCTAGTTGTTTTAGTGACGCGCAAAAGTAATCACACAAATTAAAGTAGTATACAAACCGTAATGTTGTTTTTTTTGGATCGGCACATGCAACTTTTGTGACGGCGGTGCCGACATTTAGAGAAATTAGCCTGCTACAAAGAAATTTAAACGAGAAAACTAGAAAATAATGCCAGTGAACTGCATATTTTATAAATTGCAATTTTTTAGTTGAGTACAGTATCTTAATGCATTTTGCCGCTGTTTTGTAGTTACTATAATAGAGAAAAAGTTTAGTATCACATTAAACATGTATTATCCGGAATTGATGTAATAATACTGATTCATGTTTCAAGGTGTGTGTACAAAAAGTTTGCCAGCGGAACTGCCGCCTGCAGCAAAAAAAAATACAGCATACTACTACACAGACTGGAAAATTATACTTTTTAATGATTTTTTACATAATTAACTACCGTCGTCGAGTACGAATTTTTTGTCTTTTTTTACCGTGAGAGACTAAAAAACCTGATTTTTTTTGCCTTTGACAATACCATGGCTTCATCGAGTGTGTATTATGATTTTGTATAGAATGCAGTGCGACACAACCTGTCGTTGCACAAATGTTTCATGCGAGTGGAGAACGTGAAAGGGGCAGGTAATAGACGACATATTTACGTTTTGAAGGAAGGAATGAGTTCGGTCATCAGGGATAAGTAACTCAGCTTATGCAATAATCTAATTTTTCATGCAGTTTGGACAGTGGATGAAGTGGAGTTTTACAAGCGCCGTCCACAGCGGTGCACTACAGGGTATGTGAGAGACCCGTTGTTTTGATGGTCCTCTGGCATTTGAAAAAAATGTCAAGCCACTCTGCAACTTCTTCTCTACTACTGCTGACCTCTTTATCTTTTTTAAAAACTTTTTTGAATCTCTTTTTCTCTCTCTCTCTCTCTCTTTCTACTTATATATGTAACCAAAAACTTTCGCTTGAACACTTTTTCTGAAATTATATTTCTACTTGTCTCCTTTATACAGTACCTTTTTTGACTTAATAATCATAATATCGTCCACGTTTTAATCTACTTCTCCTCGTTATAATATTTAAGACTTTTTACATACATTTTTCTCTCTCTCTCTTTCTCTTTCTCTTCACTTCTTATTATATTGCGAATTTGTGCCAGTGTATACACCTACACATTTATGTATTTGAGCTCTGCGGTGAAAAGGTATGAACGAAACAGGGCAGCAGGTGACTCTGCACCAAAAAATATAACTGACAACTGCACTGCAGTGAATTCCTTTTTTATCTGGTTCAGATAAGAAAAGGAAAGTTTAATGCGTTTCGTAAAGCTTTTCCATTCACCAAGTTGGTGCGGCTTTGCTTCTTTTTTAAATCTTCATGCTTTTTTAAGCTCTAGCTTCCGCATTACGCAAGAATAATAAAGTTATGCTTTGTAAAAAACTATGTAGTGCGTTTACATGTTTGCTTTTGAAGTAGCTTTGTTGATATAAATGTAGAACAACAAATCGCTCTGCATTTAGGGCTATGCATGGAGTCCGTATATTTTTTTTGAAAAGTTATCTGAGATCAGTCGAGTTTGACCAATACCTCCTCATGGATCAGTGAGGAGGACGGATGTTTTATGTATCCAGAGCACAGGGTAAATTTCTTAATTTAGTTTTGTCTAAAGTCAGAAAGCTATTACATATCATAGCTCCAGTTTGGTTCTTCAACGATATGTTTCCCAAGGTAAAAAGAAATACTTTGAGAAAGTAGTTTTTAGTCTTGAAACTAATATTTTCAAGGATATAAGTCAATTACGTCCCGTGAGTCCGTCATCATCATAATTAATTGAGAATCACTTGATTCATAATTGTGCTCCCGTGAAAATGTGGTTACGTTACAAACGATGGTAAACAGGAAGGAAAGGCCTGAGAAACCCGTTTTCCTTTGTCAATTATATATGAAAAAAATACTGAAAGCATTCCTTTGCATATTATACCACCACCACCTATCAACATATTCCAATAGTGGCTACTAATAAAATTGCTACCTATTGTTTAGTTAGCATTAACAATACACCTCTATATTGAATTGTTTTAGTTATTCAGTCTTACGCGTGCTTCGTTTTCCTGATCAGGATCCCGCTTGCTGGCGAGCTGAAATAATAAAAATTTGTTGTTTAGAAAAATCACAGAATTCAAGTATAAAACTGTCGAAATATGGTAACTTGAAAAGTGAGTTTGATCCAATAGGTCGTCTCATACCTTAGCACGAACTTGTCGTTCCAAAGCCATTTCTCTGAAGTTTCTGAAGACGCGAAATTATCCTCTCACTGAGTTGAAACTGTTTATCTGCTCTGAAGAGCTCGTTATTGCTCCGTTATCTTCTGAAGACTGATTTCGATGACCAAGAGGATTCCGTTTATATATGAATTTGAGGTCACCTAATTTTCTAAACATTTTAACAAGCCATTAGTACATCCTACATGCATTTTCACGTAAGGAACACTCAGTTACCCTGTTTGAGCTTGCACTCTGCAGTCTATCTCTCGCCTCCGCACATTTCTCGAACAGTAGAACGCTTCCAACACCTCAACGCCCACACTCTAGAAGATGGTGTCATCAAGAAAAAATTCTAAAATTATCATTCTTCTAGCCCATATCTTCTTAGGTGGCTAACCTGCTGAAATGGGTCTGTTTCGAAGTATTTATGTATGAGCATTAAACGAAAGTTATGTTTGAACAGCTTTACCATCATCACGTACTTCTATAATAACATTCCATTATTTTCTTCCATGATGCATGGAGTTCGAGCAAACCAAAGCAAACACTCAAGTTTTGTACAGGCACGTTTCATATGTATATTTCGAACTTCATTTCTTGGAACAGTTCTGCTTCTATGGATTTGTCTGGTCTGAACTTGAAAAAATATGCTGATGTTCTACTTTCAATAATGTCAGAAAAATTGAATTTAGCATATACATACATATACATTTTACGGAAGGAAGCTGCCTTGTTTCAAGCTGACAGTTGTTCCTCACAACGATGCTGCAGATAATCTTGAAATATTGCTTCAATTGGTTATAAACGACTTGTGTCTTGTAATTTATAAAGTTGTAAAAAAATAGTAATACATATTTTTGGTATCGCGAGTTGGATATTCTTTACTTGATACTGACTTTAATGAACGTATTGATCGCTACTTTCTCTTGACATTGGAACAAGCACGATTTGAGTATTTTATGTAGACTTCCCGGGTTTTAAAATCCGCACTGAACTCCCCTTGAACTGATTTTGTCGTGGGCATTTGACATGACTAATTGATTTTAAGCATATGATACGATCGTTGACCGATTAAGAGGGACTGACATATAAAAAAGCTGTTGAGCGAGAGGGAAATTTTTCGGGAAGAATGCCAGCACAAGTCAGGACAAAATTACTGGTATTCAAATCTGCATTTGTGTTTCTGGTGATAAAAAAGCATATTATAGTTACTTGGTACGATCTGTGAATCTGTCTTGGTTAGTCACGAACAAATAAATGCCGTACGGCTGGTGGTGGTGATGCAATGCTTGTGCATGACAGCCTTAATGACGAAAAAAATGTTTTTTTTATGAATATGTACAGATGCTCTTTTATGATTCCTTTTTAGGTTAACTCTGTGCATTTTTTACAGGCAGAAACTATGCGACGGGACTTTCCTGGTGATAACAGTCATCTTTCACACCAGAAGTGGTGTGAGAAAAGAAATGAGCTCATGAGCAAAATCCATTTCAATTGCACTATAAAATTGAAGACTCATTGCATAGTTTTGAAATTATTGTTTTGCATTTGCCGCGAATATTATTATCAGATTCTTTCTAGCAGCAAATGAGTTCACAGAAGTGGTAGTACCATACATGTCTCTTCCTAAACATAATTCTCAGCCAGTGAATTCTGTTACACTTTGCGAGACTATTATAGGCCTTCCTGTTTTCTTTCACTGAGCTAAATTGCTTCCAAGACTTTTGGTGCCCTGAATAATAGAATGTGTGAAACATATTTTTAAGAAATAAATTTGTTTGCTCGTCCTATTTTGTTTTAGTAAGTAGTTTGATTCGACATGACCCAAATGAGTCAGGTCCTGTGGGAAAGTCACAAAATATATGCCTTCGTTCATCTAAATAATAAGTTGCTTTATTTTTGTAGTACAAGGGTTCTTTACAACCTTCGAGTACTAAAATTCTGAATTCTGTTTGACCAAATTGAATGATACAACTAAAAAGCACGTCGAAGCTAAAAAGAGCATAATGTTCAAATAGTCGTAAATCAGACACACACAATAACTTATGTGCATATGCCAGAGCAATCATGGGCAAGGTTTTTGGATGGAACTGAGCCTTTTTCTGAGTGTAAAACTTATGTCATACAAACAAATTACATATTCCCTTGGCCCCTGTGTGACGGGAAAGTGAATTAATATACACTCATAACTTTTATGAATTTCTTTACGGTGGAAGTAACATGTTTGTTTGAATTATGCACTTCTACTAAACGTCCGCGTTGAAATTCCAATATTCAAACTCACACAGCACACGTTTCTGCCAGAAAATAATTTTGCATGTTTTGTAATAATTTGTCGGGCTGTTCATTCCTCCACGCGGTAGTCGCTTAATTTGCGTGTGGGTAGCTCCTTCACGCAGAGATAAGAGATAAAATTCTCAATTAATTTCGTTTCAGCACGAGGAAAGGAAATCTTCCAAGCATCAACGTGAAATCGAATTGACGCTTTATGTGATATAGCTGCAAATAAATAAACTTAAGCACTTGGCACGGATGTAACCAAAAAGCAGTGATGGAAGCAAGTGCCTCTAATTCAAGCTAACCTTTCTTATTATTTTACAGCTATTAAAACCTCCTAAGATGATCTGAGTTACCCGGTCCCTACCACAGGCTTGAAAATTTGTCTTTGATACCCACAAATTATACGTGTTTATCGTGTAACACATAATCCTTAATTTACATCCACCCACGTGCCAAATGGTAAGCTAATCTCATTACCCGTACCGATTCTTATATGTGAACGTACAATTCTTGGCGGTTGTCTGCTCAAAGAAGTAAATATTAAGCAAAAATAAGACCGATCAGTTTTTGGAAAGGATTCTCTTCTGTTTATCAGATATCTACAGTAAAACTTGACGTTGGTAGACCTTGCAATTTTCAGTCAGCTTCGAGGCAGACCGCTAACCAAAATAATATTATTTGTGTGCACCTACTTTTGAGTTTTATTTACACCCCTCCTTACCTTTGCCTTCTGGCTTCTAGAGAACAAACCGCTTTTGATTCTTTTTAAGTTTAAGAGTGAAAAGAAACATCTGCCAGAACGTAAATGATGAATACCGATGACATAAGATTTGTTTTTGTTTTCTCTTCTGCCTCCGAGAGATATTTTTAAGCTATGTTTTGAGGAAGAAATGTTTCAGGATTGGAGGTATTCGCCAGCATTGGCTGACCTTGCTGTCTCGATCATGAAAATCTGTTTAGCAAGGTCATGTGATGATGACATGACAAGTTTTATAAGTAGTAGTAATAACAAAAAAACTGTTGATGATGAGGAAATACTGTCACATCGACATATTCTGGTAAAAATGTGGAGCGTTTTATCAAACAGAATTTTTTGCATTAGTGGCATTCTTGAAGGTAAAATTGTAAAGTGCAGCACAGCGTAAGTAAAATATAGAAATTTGAACAATGGATTATAATTTGTATCAACATTGGTAACTTTATATGAAGTTAGTTAGTATATGTATTAATATCACGGTTGCACTGGTGGTCATATTTAAATGTTGAAAAAACTTTGTATGTTTTTTCAATGTAAAGTCAGTTTACATTGGATGTAAACTGACATGTAATGTCAGTTTTTACAAATGGAGAGGAATATTTTAATGTACCTCATCATGTCCTAGCACTTCATGGTTTTCTAAACAAAAGCTTTCATTTTACTTGCAATTTCATTGTTCTTAATTTGAACTTCGATTTACTTGCAGCAATTCCTTTGTTTATAATTGGCAGAAGGCACTTGTCGACTGGATACGGGTAGTAGTGTAAAGTTTTGGTACTGCAAACTTACTTTTGGGTACTACAGGACTGAAATGTCGGTTGGCCTAATTTTTTGATGGAGAGTCTTCATTGGAGACTACCCCATTTCACTTACAAAGTGGAGCAATGTAGTAGCTCCAGCAGACCCTGCTCTTTCAACTATTATTTTGACCCATCTTGTCAACTCCATTTTCCTGGATGAAATTCTTAGAATGGTGTCAGAATGTACTTACATAATAAATATTACGTGAATAAAGCTGGTGTAGTATTTGTATATGTCGATAATTCCTAGGTTGAATTATACATCTCATGAACCAAACGCTTACGCTTGTCCATTTCAGCTCACCACCACCACTGCAAACGTTGTTGGCCTGAATTACTATCTTATCTACTGTCACACTAACCGCAGAACCTTGTTTGTGCATACATTCCATGATGAAACAATTCCAATACGCCACTCATCATCCACTTATCATTTTCTTTTCTTTGTATAATAATACAAACGATTACCTATTACAATCGGAATGGACAAGCAAATCGTTGCTGCTAGCAAAAACACACCCGGTAGTCAAAACTTGAATACGGACCAATTCGCTTGCCCTGCACTCATCGTGACTAAGTGCATGAGTAGGGAATAGTGAAGTGCAATTAGTAAAATGAGAAAAACGCTTAATAATAAAAGATGAAATTCAAGGTGTGCTGAGAGTGGGCCAGTAAACGTACTTAAACAGTGGTCGTAACATTCAAAGAACCACAGCGTCCACTTCGTATTACTATTACATTGACGGAGAGTCATAGTCAAATCGGTGAGTTTGAATTTTTGAGTAGTGATGAGTTTGATTTGGGTAAGACATCTTTTCGAGTTTTAAAATTTACGTTCCTGTGTTTACGTGTTTCATTAGTTTAGCATTGAACCTTAAGGTTAACGCTACCAAGCGGCAACCATATCATTCTGAAGAGATGATGAAAACATAACTTTTAAAAGATAACATAGCATTGTAGAGAGTCAATCCAGATAGACCACCAACACGGTATTATGTATTATACATATATTTATTTGTGAAGGTTTCAGTGCGGACGCAGACCAGCAGAGCACAATGGCATTACCTAGGCCTAACACGAACTTCTCAAGTTCCCGTGATGTTTTTTAATCTCAATTTAGCATCGCGTGATATATTTTATTTTAGTGCTGGAACAATTTCTAAAAAATAATGCAGATGTAGTCATCTATATTTAAGAACTTTCCCTGTGTGTAACCTCCCTCCTGTAGCGCACATGTCGAAGCCTCATAAAACTTTCATTTCTTAAGCTTCATACACTATGCTTCTCGTTTCGTTCTCGTTTGCACCCCGTTTCCCAGTCATGCAATCTCCCCATTTTCGGAGTTTTAGTAGTAGGGATCCGCTGGTGTCCTCATAGCCCTATAACTCACCTTATGCATATTTATAAAGATCTACTGTCCGCATATCTGGTAGGACGGTTGGTTGTTTTTTTAATAGAAGAGAAAGTGGCACTGGCTGTTTTATTCTTTCTCCTGCAGCAATCCTAGCTACGTACAAGATAAAGCACAGCACGCACAGGACACGGTCACTTTGCCAGGCTGATTTCACATCACACACACCCATCTTTATTAATATTTTACAGTTTCGGTTGGTTGTTCTTTCCCTCTTGTTGCGATTTCCATCGATTTTTTCATTTTGTTTTTGTTGCTCAGAGGAAGGTTATTTATTTTATTTTATTCATGATGTGCCATATATATACCAGGTAGTTGGTGCACAAGATGGAGAAGCATCATCAATTTTCATTACCTATTAAATGAACACCTCGCCAAATAACTTTAAGAAGAGCTAAAATAGGTAGCAGTTTCATTTTGCGTGAGTTTTTATGATCATTCTGTCTGATACAGACAAAGATTAATCTTCTTACATAGCAAATTTTTAACAAATACACAAATTGTCGAGTATGGTGTGTACATGAGAAAGTTTTAGATTTTTAAACATTGGGACCGTCAGTCACGTCACACAAATACTATTGCATTTTTACATTTGCAGCAGAAGGAATGGTGCAAGCTGGTAGCATCGGGATAGATTTCAATCTGATGCGGCTGAAGTGAAATTTAAATGGAGGCCAAAAACGGTGGCACCTTCCTAAGGTATTCAAAAAGTCCATATAGACTCCTATTAAGAGCAATTTCCATTGTCAAGAAGGATTCAGAAATTCTTAAAACAAAATGTCTGCTAGCATACTCTTGTTTTCTTTCCTGCTCTAACTTATTATATTATCTTGTTGTTTCGTCATTTAGCTGTGTAAGCAAGGTTTGGCAAACTAAAATTGGCAATGAATTTTTCCTTGAGACGAATACGTTCGAGATTTTCTCTGATACAAGGAAAGATCAAACTTGGCGTATCTTTCATCCTCTGCACAATTTTTGTTCTCCTCGTGGATCACTTTTTGGGGCTCATTGCAATCATTTTGGAAAAGGACTTTGAGTCTGACTTTTCGTATCCGTTGGATGTGGACAACTTCCCTGCACTGATTGAAAATTTTCGGTAATTTTAAAACGACTTTTAATAGAAAGACTGATACTCTATTAGATGTTTGAGGATAAATAAAAATACTTTACATATTACATATATTGTCATTTTAATAGTAATGGAGAAGCAGTGGACTATGAACCAGTTAATCGACTGTATTCACGCCCAAGCTTTCTTGAAAAAGCAGACTCATCTTGCGAGAAATTTCAACTTATGATCATCTTAGTCAAATCTGGAACAACTAACTTCAAAAATAGGGCAGCCATTAGACAAACCGTACGTTTAACCGTAACTCTTTTACTCGTAGTACTCATAGAACATGGTATTAAGTGGCAGCCACAGCTCACAACAGTCAAATATTAATTCATTAAAAATCTTTAACCAGTGGGGTCACCCTCAATATCTCAGAAACATTTCAAATCATCTCAGAGCCAAAAAGCTAGTGACCAACAGCAGGAACAACAAATTTTCTCAAGCAAGCAGCCGCCATCTGCAGGAGCCAAATGTCTACTTTAAATTAGTTTTTCTTGTTGGTCTTCTTCCGAACGAGCAGTCGCTCAGCGGTGAGAAAGACACCAGCTACAAGATTGGCATTGATAATGCAGCGGATGCGGATAATGTGAATTACAGCAAAACCAGAGAAGGCACTGAGGCGAGGAAAAGATTGGAGGAAGATCTCCAAAAGGAAATTCGGGAGCACAAGGATGTGGTCAGAATTGAAACGATTGATACGTACACAAATAACACTTTCAAGACAATGATGGGGATACGATGGGCATCCGAAATTTGCACTGACTTTGAATACGCACTCTTGGTGGATGATGACATGTACATTTCTGTAAAGAACTTACTCCTGTTTCTTGAAAGTCCGGCAACATACCCAGATGGGGAAGATTCCGAGTCGGAATCTGTTGGTCAGATTGTTGACGCCAATAGATTATTCGCAGGGAAGGTTCTCTTTACCAAACCCATCAGACAAAGACTAGGTGAGAATCAAAGCTTTTGTAATTTTTCGTTAATAGAAAATCAGTAGCAATTAATGAATAATCTATGTATCAATTATTTCAGGGGCTTCTTCAAAGTGGTACCTATCTTTGGATGAATATCCCTACAACTATTTCCCACGTTACATGCCAGCAGCTGCCATAGTCATGTCAAAGCAAGTGGTTGATGACTTCTACTATGCATCATACTACACCAAGCATTTCCGATTTGATGATGTTTTTCTTGGGATTATGGCGCACAAGATGAATATTATTCCATTTAGTTGTAGCTACTTTCATGTGTGTCATACTGAAGATGGAAAGTGTACTGGACTTGTTTCCACCGTGAAAACCCGTCGTAAAGGCTTCGCTAACGAAGATGATTACGTTAATGCGGAGGATTTGTCATTAGTAGAACAAATGGAAAATGTGATTGCCAGGCACGGCCTCAATTCTGAACAACTGATCGATCTTTGGCGTGAGCTTACCCTCTCCGGAAGGACGTAACGAGAACTTTAGATTGATAACGTCGTAAAAAGTGCTGTGTTCTGAAAACCATCTTCGTAACTATAATTCGTCATATTAACAACATTCTCAAAATACTCATTCCATTCGTCGAAATATTTATCTAATTCAACATACCATAATAATACTAATCCTGATACTCTTTACTGCACTGCGGTTCAACATGCACTTAACATTCCTTGAACATTATTTTCATAAAAATAATTTTTTAAATTATCAGACTGAGGTGTATACCAAACAAAACTTGCATGAAGCTTCCATTCTTTATACATAAGCGTCTAGCTTACTAGTAGGTAAACTAATACTTTGTATTGATGTTTTTGGTTTCATTGTTGCTGGAACATGAGTGCCTCCAAAAGTTTTTCAATTTGCAAGTGTTCATTTACATATTATAGGTGAACACTTTACCAGAAGCAACACCTGAATAATGAAATGTATCATTTCTCTTCTTTTCTCTAAAGCAAATGCTCGGTTGAATTTTTTGTGGCAATGCGATATTTGATTATAATATGTAATATGTAAGTAATTTCATCGTGCTATGTAATCTCGGTGTCACGTCAGCTTCATATTTGTGCCTACAAAAGAACAAAATGTGTTACATCATATTTCATTGTACAGAATAAAGGATTTAAAACCTGACGAATTGACTGTCTCATTGATGCTTTTAGTTCGACATTCGTCGATGTACATAAATTGTAGGATTTTATCCGTTTGCCAATGTGAACGAGCGGCGAGAAAGTGATTTGAAGTATTTAATAATATTCTATCAATATGCTATAAGCCTTGTCAGTATTCACTAAATATTTTACTCTACATTTGAATACCTAAGTACAAAATACAATTACTGTGTCATATTGGATGGGGTAAATGATTTTTGTCTAAATTCCAATACCGTATAAATTATGCATCGAGTAGGATGAGCCTACTTCCAAATCCAAAATTAAAAAAGGAAATACACGCTGCACACATTACAACCTTGTTCCTAACCAAACTTGGTCATATTCAATCCCAAATTTTGTCTATAAAAATAATTCAATCGACAGAGAGAATGGTAACTGGAAATTTTATGAAGCATTCCCCCTCGACATACAAATACAATGATAAAATTATACAGCACAAATGTATAATAAAATATGTATTGCCTCCTACTTCCCCACTCAAAATAATATAATATGGCCATTGTTATATGAAAGAATATCACACAGTCTAGTCGATGATAGTGTATGCAGCATTTGTGTATATTATAATTTGCGAAACAACATGTCAATGCCAACAGTTGTTGCACACGGTCTGTTTTTAGAGAGGTGCTCCAAAAGACAAAGTGGAACCATTGGAAGCTCGCTTTTCTTTCTAAAATGTTTGCACATTTTCACGGTAGTTTTCGACTGTCCATTCTTTATTTGAAGGCTACACATAGCAATCCAAAGCTTGTTTTTTACATTTGACCAGCGAGATGCTTAACGTGGTTGGGTTGGACAATAATTATTTTTAAGAGGCAAACTGTTTAGTCGATTTCTTGCTTCCTTCCTGACCAAATTTCATATTAGTTATTGGAAGGAAAAACAATATACTTTAATATTGATATAAAAAAATCAATAAGTGCCTACCGGGTTTTCAGCCACATACAAAACGTATACTATTTTAGCTTCATGGACCTGGACATCGAATGTTATTGCTAAAAGGTACTACTGTCCTCACGGTACAGCTTTAATTTCCAGGCCAATCTCGAAATAAAGGAATATCAAAGTGTGATTTAGTTTAGTGAAGTAGTGCTAATTAGCTCAGATTATTTCAATGTGTTGTTGTGTGTGTGTTAATTAGTAACTGAGTTAAAACGGGTTAATAAGACTAACCGAGGATACGAAATAAAATGTTCCATAACATGTGGATACGAATCGGCTTGAATTTTTCATAACTACTGCAATTTTTAATACTCAAAACTTGGCTCTCTGTCTACAATTAGAAGTTAGAAGCACAATTAGTTAGTGGTGATCACCTGGTCACCTTGCGGTCACCAAAAGTATAGGTTTTCAAAGGCATGTTTGCAGTAAAGTGTGCTTTTACAGCAACAGGTTGAAAACGGTGTATGAAGTTTTTTCTCCAAACAGTTCCATATATATGCAGTATTATATAGTCAAACTTGGGTATGTGATGGTGAAGTGCAAATGTGTCGGCTGCGGTTACGTTTCGCAGCCAACATTATTTGGTCAATTTAAGTCTAATGAAAGTTAGAGAAATGACATGAAATTCCCAGTGAGTCACATTTGTCGAATGGTTCTGGTGATTAATAAATTCATTTAAAAAATAAAAATTACCATTAGCGCTTAAAATTATTACGGAAAGACGAATGCGAAGTGAAAAATCAATGTGTGAAAGGAAAGTCTTGAAACATGACAGCTTGTGATGATCCATTCATAAACAAAATAATCAGGAAATTCCTTGCATAAATGCATTGCTAACAAAAAAAATTTACTGAACAAAAGTCAATCCGTTAATAATCCGTTACAGTCTGTTGAAATGCGTTGTAAGACAATATTTTTATGCCTTTGTTGAAATGACCAAACGGGACTTGGTTTAAAATTAAAGATGAGTGAGTTTTCTTTGTATAGTTATCTAAATGCACTAGTGTGCTATGGTTCACGATACTAATATAGCTGTTTCCACAACTTTGCATTTCAGTATTCACTCAACTGTTTCATTTGGATGGTTATGCTTCAAGATTGATAAGCGAACTGGGATATCGGAATACCAATGCAGAGTACTCACTCGCATACTTCACTACTTTAGTTTATATATTGTAGCATTCAAACTAGGCATTACGTCACTCTGATTATTAAAAGGAAAAAAACTGATCAAACATCAAGTGTAACTCCAAAACGAACAAGATATACATGTGTGTCCATCAATACAGAAAACCAATTTCATGAATTTCCTTTCTTTGTTGATCATGGTATCAAGGTAGATCGGTGATTCCCACAAATCTTTAAATCAAGATTTATCAAAAAATGCAAAATAAACATTATATACAATATGCAATTTTATTGTGGGTTAAATATATATGCAAATCAAAATTCAGCAGAAAAGCTCACCATCTCGAACATAAACTTAAAAACAAGCATAACAGAAAAACCTTGTTAATTTAGTTTTAAATTTTGCGTAATAGAAACTATCCCAATAAAATGATTTGACTTACTTCACATAAAAATGGATTGTTTAAAAAGAAGGTCTCGCCAGAGTCATAAATTATGCTTCATTCAATTACTTTGTATACATATGATTATCGCTCTGTGGAATATTAGTGAAGCGTGTCTTTCCACTTTGTTTACCACCAAAGGGAAAAATGAAAGGAAATCCCAACTAATATCATCGACTGTAATGATTTTGCTAGTAGCTACTTGTGTGGATGCTTGCTTATAGAAACATTTTTAGAGTCTGCTAAGAATCACACCTTCACTTTGTTTCATGGTTCATCTTCATTAGTATCTTCACTCAAACTATCTTAATATGCAATGGAAATATATGTGCATGGTTTTCCAAGAACAGAAAAGTTAGTGTGCAAACGACAAGTAGAAACGCCTGAACCATGATAGCGAGAAAATAAAACTAGAAAAATAAACATAATCTTCATCTGTTTGCCCATGCAAGCTTAGTAATAAAAGTGCATCTGGTATTTTTGGTGATTCATCCTATTTTGTCATTGTGTCAAATTTTTTCTGCCTAAACAAAACTCACAAAGTTAGATGAAGTTTGTGAGTCGCCCAGGAAGGAAGTTAGCGTCTACATTTTAATTCGAAAGTGTCCACTCAATTTAACTACTTTGTTTTAGAAAGTGCGTACGAATTGTGTGCCTATACACATATTACCTACGAGAAACATGTCTTTGTGATTCAAGACACCAATCTTTAATTTTATAATTGACGAGAATTGTATTGACTTGGCTTTAAAACCTTTAAATTATTTGACAGGGTTTTTCTTGTAATAACTGTTCTTATTTATTATGTATTCGGATTATTAGGTTAAATCAATATATTTTAAGTACATACCTACATGTATTATACTGCTGGTGCGCACTGGGAAACCGCAACTGAAGTCTTAAGGCACCGTAGTTAATTAGTAATTTACCTATTAAATGTATGTATGGGACGCAAAAGTGCAACGCAATGTTTGCACCTGCAATTGTTTAAACTCAGTTAATATATTAGTTATGACAAAAGAATCATTTGTACTATTTGCATAATATATCTGTCTTCATTCCCCGTAACATGTACACGAACTTTTAATTCACTCGTGATAAATTAATTCCCTGCATCTAATTAGACAAATAGTTAATAAAAAAATTACAGAAGAGTCTTAGGATTATTTGTTGGTTGTGGTGCAAAAAGAGCTCATATTTGTACGCCCACAACCGTTGTAGGCTTATTTGTATTAGCTGTCTGCAATCGACATATTTTCAATGTTCATGTCATAGTGATTTCTGTCAGTTATAAAGATTTCTAATTTACTAAACAATTTGCTCTAAAAAATGTCCAAGTCCAACCACCAAACCCATAATAATAATAATAACAATAATAATAACAATAGCGTTATTAATCTGGAACGAGAGCCCGATGAGGTTCTTTGCTGCTGCAATGATGGAGCAGAAGTTGTGGACAAGCTGGATTGGAGTTGTGACGACAATATGAAGGATAAGCAAAACATACTGCACCGGTTTATACAAAGGAATTCCGGAGTCGACTCTATGGCATCATCCAAAGCATTACTTTTCAGATATTCTCTGAATTTTAGAAGAAAACTCAAGAAATCATGTTGCAGTAAAAGTTTGCTTCTGCTCGCAATCGAAGGATAAGCAAAACATACTGCACCGGTTTATACAAAGGAATTCCGGAGTCGACTCTATGGCATCATCCAAAGCATTACTTTTCAGATATTCTCTGAATTTTAGAAGAAAACTCAAGAAATCATGTTGCAGTAAAAGTTTGCTTCTGCTCGCAATCGCAATCATACTCACATACTTCCAATTGCGGCTAGGCCTAATTGAGAGTTGGTTTCTGGAGTGTGATTTCCGCTCAGAATTTGAATATCCTGCCAACCTACACGATTTTCCAGAAGTGGTTACACGTTTCATGTGAGTAAATAAATTGTTCAATGAAATTTCTTGGCCATTCATATTTATTATTTCTAGCTCACGGTGATGTACGTACAATGCTTATGTTTTCCTCAGGCACACTAATAGAGACATGGTAAATTTCGAGCCCAAACCAATTAACACAGCATACTCAAATGTGCCATTTATTACGAGTCCTGACGTTGTTGCAAATGAATCCACTATTGGTTTGCTCATAATTGTTAAATCTGCTACGAGAAACGACAGAAAGAGGGCAGCCATAAGACAAACCTGGGGTGAAGCGGAGTACCTGAGAAGTAATAGATTAACACCGGACCTTCCCACAAAGGTTGTGTTCATTAGCGGCGTTCCACTACTGAACCACGATGGAAGTGAACTCTTTGCTAATGAGAAACAATTCAATGACATTGTGTTCGCGGACTTTCAAGACTGTTACGGGAATAACACTTTCAAGACTTTGTTAGCGCTAAGATGGGCATCAGAGCACGTGAAGAATTTCAAGTATCTCTTGATTGTAGATGATGACATGTATATCAATCTGGAAAATGCCATGTCTTTCCTGCGGAATATTAATCAAGATGCAGTACAAGTTCGGGTCGTGACAAGTAGTAGTTCTGGTGCAACCGTATTTTATCCTGTGAGTCAGCTACAGGATAATAGTTCCCATCCCACCGATGTTTCACTGATAGACAAACCACTACTCTGTGGTCAACTCTGTTTTGATGCTAAACCCTTCAGGAATAAAATAGGATTAGGTAACCAAACTAACGACAAATTTGCTGCTTCACATCCATTTGTACGGGGACTTGAATGCTTTGACTAAATTTTGACAGGTTCTAAATGGAGAATGGCGATGGATGAATATCCTTACACATACTTTCCTCCTTACATAGCAGGTAAATACGTAACAGGCATTTTTTTAC
>JAHZNF010002260.1:0-16170 GCA_027744215.1 Troglopedetes dispersus
TATGCATAGTGGGAAGATAAACACTTAATTCTAGTCAAGATGGGGAACACTATAGCGTCATCATTACTGTAACCACAAAATGAATGGGAATTATTGTTTTGTGGACAGGCCTCTCAACTCATGATATATTCCACACTTCTCAACATCTCCTCCCCGAAAATTGTGTAGGAAAGCTCGTTTTTCTTTTCTTTTTTGCCTTTTCGTATTATATTTCAATAATCAAACTCTCCTTATTGTATAAATAAGATGAAACCATAAATTTGGCCAAAAGGAAAAAAAAGTCGGAGAAGAAACAGAGTCAATCATTTGAAGGATCCTTTGACTCCTTCTAATTCGTCTAGATCAGCACATGCACACACACATACCAGGGCACTGCAACATTTAAAGTTTTTTTGGGATGGTCGGCTGATTTACGACTCCACATTTGTCACTGACACCACTCCAAAACTGGAATGAAAAAAAAGACAAAAAAAACATATATCAGATACTCACAAACTGCTCTGAAAATATATATTGTATAAGTGTGCGGGAAAAAAGGACTCCAAATATTTACAAGTGGATCCTGTTACAATTTTCAAGAGAGATTTTTCCTTTCTGATAAAGAACCCAAACTTCTTCTTGATGCATTTGTGTCTTGCAAAACATGGATATTCAAGGAGAGCCCGTGCTCACTTCAGATATACTTTCTTGTGGAATTGCATTGCCCAATTTCTGATTCAACGCTGGAGAAGCAGCGTTCTATTTATCAAAAAAAGAGACCAGAAGAAAAATATACGAAATGGAGCCTTTCATTTGAAGAAGTAGGGAAAGAAAGTCATTAAAGTTAAAGGAAAACTTATTGACTTCAAAAGAGCGCGTGTGTGGCCCGAGTCACTATTATTACTTTGACAGGAAGGAAAACAAATCATGATTCTTGACAAAGGAGATTTCTCCCCAGTTTTCACCAGTGTTTATGTATGGATCAAAGGGTTTCTCTGTTTCTAACTTACTTTACTTTTATATATTTTTTGCACACAACAAACAAAACAAAAAAAAACGAGAAAGCTTCGAGATAGAAAATTGGAGGGAAAATATTGTGGTTTTCACGTTTTGCTGAAATGGAGACGGAAATACTTTGCTAAATTTTAGTTGATCACCTTTTTCCTTTTCTATTTTTCTTGGGGGTAATTTTTGTTGTTGTTGGAGAGTGGCAACATTACTTCTTAATCTGGCAATCAGACCGTCTCTAATGGAAAATGTCACGAAACAAATGGAAACAAGCTACACAATTATATTTATGCACCCTTTAGCTCCACATGTTTTCCTATCGTTGACAATTTTTTTTTGGCGTGCATAAAAAAAGTCAGAGATTCTTATCCCGTCTGGAATTTCGACAATGGTCCTTATATGCTTGAAGATTGCGAAAGAGTAGAGTAAAGCATGTTCCCGTTATTTTTTCGGAATGTTGGAGGAGCTTGTAACAAGATATCCCAGAGGGCAATAAGTCAATTCCTTGCGACGCTTGGAACAGTTAAAAAAAGTCGTCGGAATGGATAAGAAAGTAAATCCTCCTTTTTCTTAACATGACTTCTGGATTTTTTTGATAAGTGTGGAGAGCAGGAAAGGATTGTAATAATGACAACGGGAAAAGGGTTGATCGTCATCAGATTTTTTTACTAAAGAGATGAGAGGGAGTGACTACAAAATCCCGGTTGCTTCTTCACTTTCGCAAAAAATTTCCTTGACCAGATGCTCCATAAGTGGCTTCCCATTTTTGGGAGCTGACAGTTGACGCAAATTCATTCCAGCTGTCGCCCTAAGAAAATGCTGATGAGAGGAAGGACAATGTGTGTGAGGGAAATCTGGTAAGATTGTACCAAGAAGAATGGAAGATGGCATGTTACACTTGACATGTGTCAGGCACAGCGAGGAAATCCAATTCCAGTCACTAAATAAATTTTACGCCATATTGTGTCCTCTCAGTTTATAATCCCTTGATGCGTAAATGAAATGATAAATGTGTCACTCTCGTGATTTCAGCTGCTTTTTCTGGGAAAGATAGGACTTTATTAACAGATATATTTTTTGTCTTAAAAGTTAATAACATAATATAATTAATAGTGTGATACCTATTATGATACATCTTCGGCTTATGTTGACTGTAAGGCTTATCAAAATACCATGTAGATAACATAACATTTCAAGATTTTGTATGACAATTGATATGTAATTAAGTACTAAATTACCCTGTTTGTACACTTGTCGTGTAAAACAATTGGAATTCTTATCAATATTGTTTTTCTATAATTTGTGCATATATGGGTGGATAAGGTAGAATGAGTAGTCAAGTAATTTATTTTGGTTTTATGCAATTTTACACATTTTTATTTATGTGAAAATTTCCTTTCTTAATTCGTTGTGGGACACGTCGGCTGGTTCACAGTCATAAACACATTCATCTCAAACAAGGAAGCGAAGACGAGGAAGCAAGCGTACAAAAGAAGGGCCATAAGTCCTGAAAAAAAAGATGAAAAAGAACCCAAAACAAATATTAGAAATTTTTTCTCCAAAAAAATTAATAACACACACACAAGAAAAAACAATAAAACACAAAGTTTCATAATTAGAAAAGGAAAGGAGGTGAGTCCGTCCAGACCCACATATTTTTCAGGAAGGAAGTCAAATTTAATCATGCTTCCTTTTTCCTACCAAAAAAATTTTCGATTGTTCTTCTATCTCATCAATGAAGAAAAAATGTCTTTGTGTTTTATCTTTCTTTCATGCTCCCAACCTCACAGAAGACAAAGAAAGGCCTTATCTTAAAATTATGAAAATATTTTTTTCCCTGAACCACTGGCTTTGACTCTGCCAATATTATTTTCTTATCTCTTGTTGTAGTATGAACAAAAAATAACCACGTGACTCCTCCATTCCATTATTCTGAGATCAAGAAAATATCCTTGGTACAATTTTATTGAGCCTGAGAAGAAAAAAGGGTTGTTTTCATTTAATCCTGAGAGAGGAGCTCATCTCTCCGAAAAAATGAATCAGGGATAAAGTCTGGAGGTACGTACTCACTACCACCCACTTGCCCCAAAAAATGTGTGGTGATGACGCGAACTGATGATGATGAAATATCGAGAAAGGTGCTTTCCAAAGGAACAACGTGATCCGGGTTTTTTACCCTTTGGCTCACTTCTCCCTTTTTTGCACTCAATATGCGAAAAATAATCATGATACTCTTGTCTACAAATTTTGGGAGCAAAAAAATCCTTCCCAATATATAAACGCACATTATATACCTAATATTTTTTGGCTGGCGAGTGAAACTACTCTATAAAAACATGGTTCCTGGGTTGGCCAGGCATGTGTCTACACTTCAGATTCACTGAGGAACTTGAACAGTGAAGCTTTAAACATAATCTAACGTGACAAAGATTTATGCACCAGATTATTTGTTCAACATGATCACAACTACATACATGGATGGTTGTACACACCTAGTCAAAAAAGAGACCCGGGATATTCTCTTCCAGATAAATGTACACAAAAAAATCATATATAATGTATTGGTTGCACACGATAGCCCATTATTATGTACCATGTAATAGTATTCTTCTTATTATTATGGAGCATGGCGAGAGGAATAAAGTAATAAAATTCCTCTTCGTTTATGACTGTCACACATACAAACTTTTTCATCCTTTAAAAGCCATTAGATTTTATGTTAGAGCGTGAAAAAACGCTATTCCGCGCCATTGATCATATCAGCACAAAAAACTATCCCTAATTCCCGCTTTGGCCACACACTCTGATCATAGGTACTATATTATCCCTTCTGGCTAGAGAGACGGAGCTACCGGCAATTTTTTATATTGTCATTTCATCATCAAATAAAGAGGAAATGGAGTGAAAGGAAAAATTCTGTTTACATGTGTTTGGATACTCTCACGCTTCGGTGCGCAGAGGTGGGAAAAAAATCCTCCGACAAGGTGGGTTGCTCCAAGGAGACATGTCAAAAGCTTGTATTCGAGGCAAGCATCCAAAAAATTTTTGAAGGCTTCATTTTCTCTCCCTTTTTCTCGTCACTCATGATTATCAGCGAACACACAAAGTGTTGAAGGTATGCAAAAAAGAAGTTTTATTTTCGTGTGATCAGGTTTTGATATGGGAAAAGTGTAGCAGTGTTGTTTTTCAGTGGCCACAAAAATATGGTGACTTCCTGCAGCTTCCTGACCTCACTTTACTTAAGTTGAGAGTGTAAACAAAGTCGGGAGCAATTTCAAAGGCTCCTGTCAATGTCACCCTTAATTTCCTGAGAAATTTGGATCAAGCCGCATTCGTGGTTCGCAGGAGACTTGGATGAATTGAAGACCAAAAACAAAATGTTTTCGGGCTAACATAATTTGTCCCGTGCGCTATTTTATTGATGCTTCCTTTTATAAAAAAACTATTTTCAACTAAAAAAAACTTATTAAAGGTAGCGGCGGGGTTTCAACTGGCTTATCTTTCACACAAAAAGGGTAATGCAGGGCGTGGGTTCTACTTAGCCTTATTATATTTGCGTACGAAAAAAATAACAAGTGAAGCTCCAGTTTTGACGAGAGTGTAAACAAAGTCGGGAGCAATTTCAAAGGCTCCTGTCAATGTCACCCTTAATTTCCTGAGAAATTTGGATCAAGCCACATTGGTGGTTTGCAGGAGACTTGGTGAATTGAAGACCAAAAAAAAATGTTTTCGGGCTAACATAATTTGTCCCGTACACTATTTTATTGATGCTTCCTTTTATCAAAAAAATATTTTCAACTAAAAAAAAACTTATTACAGGTAGCGACGGGGTTTCCCACTGGCTTATCTTTCACACAAAAAGGGTAATGCAGGGCGTGGGTTCTACTTAGCCTTATTATATTTGCGTACGAAAAAAATAACAAGTGAAGCTCCAGTTTTGACGAAGCCAGGCATTCAATTAACTGCGTAACTTGATACAATCAGGAAATGGCTACGCTGAGCAATTTTCTCGGCAATTATTCTCAAGTTACACAGAAATATAGTTTTATATGCTCATTTTATTAAATCAACAATAAGCCAACAAGCTCGCGTCACCTCCATTTACACTCACATGTGTTATCATGTGACACATGAATTCTTTTTTTGGGCTGGAAGGAAATCTACATTCGTTTCACATTCATATCAGTAATGCCACGTCGCTGTATGCATAATTAATATTGAGTTTTATCCTGTAATATCTGGCTCAGAAAAATAATGTTCTTGAATCTTGTTAACCTTTGCATGTTTATGGCGCTGGAGGTGCAAGCATGTTCCAATTCTTATGATCATTTCCAACAAATAAATACCTTACTACTCACGTTTTTGCTCCATCTGATTTATTTGGATGAGTCAGAATTCTCAGATGTAATAAAGGAGAAAGGAAATCTACATTCGTTTCACATTCATATCAGTAATGCCACGTCGCTGTATGCATAATTAATATTGAGTTTTATCCTGTAATATCTGGCTCAGAAAAATAATGTTCGTGAATCTTGTTAACCTTTGCATGTTTATGGCGCTGGAGGTGCAAGCATGTTCCAATTTTTATCATCATTTCCAACAAATAAATATCTCACTACTCACGTTTTTGCTCCATCTGATTTATTTGGATGAGTCAGAATTCTCAGATGTAATAAAGGAGACACACGTTTTCTCTGAATATTTGTCTCAAAGTCAGCAAAAAAAAATTTTCACGCTAGGTTACACGATCTTTTTCCTCTTAATTAAATCACTCCAGATTTTAATCTCCTTCCATGACTCATATTTGAATTAGGAGACTTACTCTATTTGCTCCAAAAATTGAGTCAACAAAACTAAGAAAATTTCGAAAATTTACTCTCTGCTTCACAACATTTTGAAAACTGTGTTTGGGAAAGTGAAGAAAGCTTTCAGGAATCTGACATTTGAAACATTTAAATATCTGCATTCATTTTCCTCCATTATTTGCCTCATGAATTTTCTTGCTCTACACTGCACAGTAGTGTCTTCCCTACAAACTATCTTTTGTCATCGCAGCTGTCACAAGTCTCGCAGACAGTGGTGATGAGCACGATGAAAGCCATGTTTACACAAGACAACTTCGTCTCTCGCCTTCTCAGAAAAGGTATACGATTTGTGTGTGTGTGTGTGTGCATAACAAGCGAGGATTTTTTTACATCCATTTTCTTCCTCGAGTTTCTCCAAGTTTTTCGGATGTGAGAGGGTAAAAAAAACTGATTTGCAATGATAATGGGCTACTCCTTTTTGCTCTCCTCGCTCACATACTTCCATGAAGAAAATCATTTTCGCTCAGTTTTCCTCACCAAATTGGTTCAAAGGCGAAACCTGACACGCTTGAAGGCTACTATGCAGACGATCTCCATAACGTAATCTAAGATGCCTAATAAAAATGAACTTATCCTAACGGCTCTTCTTCACTCGTATTGTGAACTATCTCCACACAGTAGAAGATAATCACTGACGTGCGACAATGACGCTGGAAACGGCTTCTGGCACGCTCGTCCCGGCTGCGAGGAAAGTCAGTCCCATCACGCTCTCCATAACGTAATCTAAGATGCCTAATAAAAATGAACTTATCCTAACGGCTCTTCTTCACTCGTATTGTGAACTATCTCCACACAGTAGAAGATAATCAGGTCAATACAAAACCATGGATGTCCTCGTCTTTCTGTATTTATGGAGCAGGATGTGTATGGGTGGATGTTGATGTTGGTGTCATGTTAAGCGTCAATATTGTAATCGAAAGGGAGAAGTGAAAACAGTGAGAAAATGATATCATATTGACTCTTACCCTGACGTGCGACAATGACGCTGGAAACGGCTTCTGGCACGCTCGTCCCGGCTGCGAGGAAAGTCAGTCCCATCACGCTATCCGGAATTGACAGTGTGTGTCCTGCACAGAAGAAAGGAAATGTGCTCACGGATCATGTTTGTGAAAAGAAAGTGTTTACATCAGCAAAAAAAATAATACTCTATTCAGGCGAGGAAGAGGGTAGTGCTTTTGATATAAATATGCAAATGCGTGGGTTTTCTTGGAAGCTTTAGTTTTTCAAAATATATTTTTATCACTGCATTTCAGGATGCTTCATCGATAAATAAATGGATATGTTCGATTTTGCGGAAACTGGATTGACCCAACATGCATCCTCCAAAACTTGTTTTCCAGTTTTCTCATCGGACATCTGTGTCTTCATCTTATCTTTTAGTAAGGCAGTTTGTAGGGAATGAGGTCTAGGTGGGGAATTTGGGATTCACACGCAGTGACTGACAAGGATGACACGCTTTTCAACCAGCTTATCGTACTACCAAGGTTATTTTAATGGTCGCAGGTGTGCTTCCTGGTACTAATAGATTTTTATGCACTTTTTGCTGATCTTGCCGCCGTCACCTCAATTTTATATCAAACTCAAATCTTTTCAAAGGTTAGGTTATCCGTCAGGAAGAAAAAATGGAAAACATACGGAAGATTTATTGTTGCCAAAGAATACTAAGACGTGCTACAAACTCAGGTCAGTTCATTAAATGCATCAATTTACCAAAATGATCAACCTTAACGGTGAAGCAGAAATTAGCAGTTATCAAAGAAATCTTTTATAAAATGATTGTGTTTTCGTCAAACATTTTGGTCATCTCCAAAGTCTTCCGAATTTTTTTCTGTCAAACTGAACCAGTAAGTAGTAGAGATGCTCGGGATTGGTGGGACCTAACTTCATAATACGGTTAACATATGGCATAATATGCATGTTAATAATATGTTTACGTACCAATAATAGTCATCGTCCACGATACAAGATAAGACAATCCTGCAATCCAGACTATACACATGAGAAAAGTGATTGGCCACAACTTCCTCTGCTTCTCATCCTTGCAGTCGGGCACAGTGAAGGCAAATGCGAATCGGGCAGGCCAACTGATAACCCAGTGAAGACAGGCGAACACTCCTTCCTCAAATGGGATGTGGATAAGAGTCCATTGTTCTGTTTAAAAAAATAAACAAGCACATACCTCATTAAAAGTCCTTTATACAAAATTTTCGACTAAAGGAAAGCTAAAGAAATCCTATACAAAGGGAAAATCCCTGAAACACGTATTTTCGGAAGAAAATCCTTGCTAATCCCCGGCAGGTATCCTATTAAAAACAAGGTCAAACCTTGTTTATGTTGATCAATGCAAAGTGCAAGCATGCGTGAAGGACACAGAACGCTAGCTTTAGAGGAAGTGCTTCAGCATCAACATTTATAGACAGTCATTATCACCAGCACCACCCTTTCATCTCGATTTTAATGGGGAAGTCGTGCCATCAAAAAAGGGTCCACTTGAGTGAGCAAACATTGTTTTGATGGGATGATGACGACGATGACATACAAACGACGGGAATGAGATTTTACACGTTTTAATAGACACGCACGATGAAACAAGAGAAACAAAGTATTCCCCAAAAATACTCCTCTCGAATCTCTCAAGCCTTAGAAGGAGCTTTCTCCGAAACGAGACAAAAAGTCTCGAGTAATCCGGTCATCATGAAAGCGAGAATTAAATTAAAGTCACTTTTCCATTCTTCGTACAAATCACGAAGAGAATATAAGAGACAGCGTTTGCTCGGAGATACAAATTTTCCAAGCTTATCGTGTTATATTTTTTGTGTCTGTTTAGCACATGCAAATTGCATTATTCAATATGTATCTGTATTATCATACGAATCACGTGGACACTAAAGCTTTCAAACGGCTGATCATTCGCACATTATAATCCTTTGATATATTGACTCATTGACATTATACAAAGGTATTTTCCACTTTTTAAACATTTGTAATATGTTGAAGTACGCATAATGCCGTGTGCCAAATAATTTTTCACTGTATTGTGCACCAAGAGTAAAAATATGCTTATCTTTGTTTCTTGCTTGCAAACGATAATGATTTGGATTCTATAAATTTCTGTGTACTTTCCCTTATTACTTTTGTGGGTTTCATCTCACATAAGCATTAATAAACGTGAACTTTTTTTGCCAGAAATGGAGCCACGACTGCGACCACTGCATTTTTGCTCTTGAATGCCTTTTATTTTCAAAGAGAAGATAATTTAGAAGTTTGCATTGAAGCTGAAGGAGAAAATGCAGCTGTGTCACTTGAAAAGTTTTTTTTCCTGTGAAGTACTCTTCAATAATAATTTTCGTTATGTATTTGGTCAGAACTATCAATTTTCATTGGAAGTCTGAAAAGGTGAATCCTAAGAATGCAAACATGAAAGGAGAACGTTCCCTAATTTTCCCAGGTCCTCCAACTTTTTTTTGCTCCAAAAATTCTCCAAAAAGTTTATTCATTTGGAGCAGATGTGATTAAAAAGTTGGAACTAATATTCATACGATCATCAATAAAATGTCGATTATCAAGCTAAAAAAACATTTTGTAACCTCGTTTCTGGCTCCAAACCACCGTGAGATTGAACACAAGTTTGCGGCAGAAAAAAATACACGAGCCTATTTAGACTACAAGCAATTACATTGCACCAAACTTACTCACCACACTTTTTTTCACCTTTTTTGTGCATAAAGAAGCTCCTCCTTTTTGTAATATCTGAGTAGTCAATCGAAGGGAAAATGTATATGCATTTTTATCTTCTCAAAAGTTTCTCTTTCCGATAACCCACATCTGGGTACTATAAAACATGAGAACCCGTAATAAATTATGTCACGACTTTTGGACACGTAAGTTTTCTGATAGAAAGTGTCATACTGAAAGGCTCTTCATATATTTCAGTTGTCGCAACTTTGGAGGAAAGAAGTTCCTCCACTTTTCTCCTGATACAGACATTTTTTGTTCAAAGAACGACCTTCTCCTTGTTCGCAGCATGGAGCAAGCTGTTTCATTCATGCCTGGTGCACACACGTGTCCACAAAAAGTGAATGATACATTTGCATGGAAAGACCTGATTTTCTTTCCTTTGATCATTCCACTTTATACATTTTTTTCTTGAGAAATCTTCATAAAAAATGGAGCACTTCTCTGACTCTTTACATTATCTTTGGTCTTGGGCATGGATAACCAAATAGCACACAACAGTGCTCACATTAGCATCTGCTGCAAAAAGAGTTGAGTGATGTCTGCTGCGCAAATTGAGTGATTGGGGTAACGCAATAAATGAAGTTGTGAAGCCCTTCAAAAATATATATATCCTTTTTCATTGGTTCACTTCCAATAATGGAATAATATTGTGTGTGTGCACCTAAATAAGATATTTAGGTCACACATGTGTCATAAAATATGGAGCGTGGGACACTCTTGAAATTTTAAAAACAGTTTCTTCTGCCTCCTCTTTTTCTAGATAACTCATGGGCAAGGGTCAACCACACAGAAGATGAAGGAAAGGTCGCATCAATATCTTTTCAAGTTGGTTCATAAATATGCGATTTTTGTTCCAACTCATCATCAATATCTCTTCAGCAGACCTATTCTGGCACAGAGCTGACACGACAAGTGCACACAAAGCGCAGAGTGTTACACGCAAACTTGAAAAAAAAAACCTTTCGTTCCTTCGATATCTTAAAAATGAGACTCTTATGTGCACAAGTGACTTCCCATTAAAAACCCACATTTTTTGGACACAGCCTCGAAAAGGAAAGAAAAGGTCTGCGGAAGCATGAGTTTTCACCCACAAAAAAATGGTTCCGCTCTGCCTTCATTTCATGGGTTCTCTGTTCGCAAAGGCTGTGTTTTATTGCTTCTTTCTTGTGCTCACCAGGAAAGAACAAATGTACATACCATCCTCGTCCTTCATCTGTGTACATCTCATTCCCATGTTTTTTTAAGAAAAGAGAATTGAGACAAAAAAAATGGAAAAGGGAAGAATTGAGTTGAGTTAGTCCGCAGGTTTTTTTTTGACAAAAAATTCATTTTTGTATTTTTTCTCCAATGCGCCCACTCCACTTCTTTTGCTTTGGTGCACATACTTACTACCTTCTTTTTTATTGCCATTAGGAAAAAATGAGACATTTATTTCTGGGGCTTTTATGTGGAGCACATTTTATACACTACAAAATATTGAACGTATTGAGCGAACCATATAAAAATAGTAACTGACCACTGAAAGAAAGCCATCCACTTTACTCTTCTCAGATCAGTGTGGACAAGAAATGTGTCCAGTGTAAAAATTTTTTTTCTTTAATATAGACTGTGTCCTAAAAATATATTGTATATCCATCCCTATCATAAGATTGCATAAAAGGAAAACTGGTGGAACTGGGGAGTTCCCCGTCTTCAAGTGTTTATGTATACGTGGTCCAGTATTGTTGTGTGCGGAAAATCCAACCTGAACGTATTTTATTGCGATTGTCTTGCGAAAAAGGGGAAGAATATAAAGTGGAAGCGGATTTTCCAATTTTTTATTATCGAACTCCATCTGGTCTCAGTACCACGGGTCCTCAAAGAAAAATTCTTCTGTTTAAGCTTGTCTATACGTGCGCCTTCGTTTTTAATGTCATTGTCCCTTGTAAATAAATAGTGCACACAAAATAGTGAGTCTTTTTTCTTTGCACAATGTCCGCAGATAAAAAAAGAAACATTGACTGTGCAAACTGGTTCACCACTACTACTACAACTACTACATAGATTTGTAAGTTGGTTACATGTGTAGTACATGATAAGCACATAACATCAGTCTACGTGCGCCTTCGTTTTTAATGTCATTGTCCCTTGTAAATAAATAGTGCACACAAAATAGTGAGTCCTTTTTCTTTGCACAATGTCCGCAGATAAAAAAAAGAAATATTGACTGTGCAAACTGGTTCACTACTACAACTACTACATAGATTTGTAAGTTGGTTACATGTGTAGTACATGGTTACATGATAAGCACATAACATCTACAATATATACTTTTGCTGGAGACACAAAGGACCACTTTACTTTTTTTTGTACTTTGGTATTTTGTTGAGTGTTATCTCTCGTTTCTACACTGATACACGAGAAGAAATGAAATGGATGAGTGGTGCATGCACTCCGCGGACACAAATCTTTATTATGTTCCTTCTTGACTTTCTTTTATAAACTTTCCAAAATAAAATAATAGTCTTCCTGTTTTATAGTGTCGTGGTCCATGGAATATACACGCACAATAGAGATACCAGAGATGTTAGTGTGCGTCCCTTTGTTTGGTTTACTACTTTCCTCTTCTCGTGAAGTTTTTTTTTCAGGACACATTTTCCCTAATGGAACGTACTTTATGCAACTAGTTTTGTGTTGTTCTTGATGAGATAAGATAAGTGTACTTTATGCGCGCACACACACATACACAAATGCTACTGGACTGTATAAGGGGAATACATATTGACTTTGCTTTGGCTACTNAAATAATAGTCTTCCTGTTTTATAGTGTCGTGGTCCATGGAATATACACGCACAATAGAGATACCAGAGATGTTAGTGTGCGTCCCTTTGTTTGGTTTACTACTTTCCTCTTCTCGTGAAGTTTTTTTTTCAGGACACATTTTCCCTAATGGAACGTACTTTATGCAACTAGTTTTGTGTTGTTCTTGATGAGATAAGATAAGTGTACTTTATGCGCGCACACACACATACACAAATGCTACTGGACTGTATAAGGGGAATACATATTGACTTTGCTTTGGCTACTAATACAAGAAGTGAATTCAGAAAAAAATTGTTTGGGTTCGTTTGATGAAGATGGATTCTCGGAAGACGACCATTTTTCCTGGAGTAACCACAAAAATGGTAATATGTAATTGTGCATATTTACACAACAAAGGAACCACAATTACAGCTTATAATGAAAATTACACCACAGTATTTTGTTATATGCTTCGAAGATACTGTGGTTCAACCATCTACAAAAAAGGCAATTACCATAAAGTGAAGTTCCCCCGACGTTCAAATATTTTTTGGATGCAAGTGGTGCTAAGCACTGTGTTCATTTTCAATTATGAATATGAAACGATTACCATTTCCCTTGCCCATTTTCAACCCTCAAATTTCTAAAGTTTTGCACTCATTGCAGACAAAAAAAAGAGAAAAAGTTGTAAAAAATGCGAGCGTAGTCACATGCACACTTTTTCCGAGATGTTTTTCCGCGAATAAAAAAATGTAGGTCATTTTTAGACAAGTGGCAAAGTATTCCGCACAAAAAAACTTTTCATTAACGTTGATTAATAAAAACACAAAGGAGATGAACCTCACACAAGAATGAATAGTATAAAAGGCCAGGTTATTATTATTAATATTATTATCACTCACCTTCTTGGTCCTCCATTTGAGCTTTGTGGAGCGCACTTGAAATCAGCATTTCATCCATGACTTCAGGAGGAATGTCTCCACTCTTGTCGGCGCTCTCACCCAACCATCCCCTTGCTGGCGGCTCACTTTCCAAGTCGCGACTGGATCCTTGTTTGTGAAAGTTCAAAAAACAGAGTAATAAAAGATATTAAAACTCAAAATTGTAGCAGCTACACACATTCTCACATGAGAGAGCTCTTAAGAGCTCGTCCACATTTTTTTTGCTAGAAATTAATGGAAACGATTTTCCAGGAAAAAATTCATATTATTTGCTCACATCTCTGCCATTTTTAGAACAATTTTTGGCATTTAGTATTAAACAAAAATTCTTTGAATTGCATAATGTGCTCCATCTCTTCTGCACACGCATTAAATGGCACACATATATTACCAAGAGCTGCACACAGTCAAAAAAAATGTTTGTGTGTGTGAATAAAAGTGTGTGACGCGGAGAGAATAAGTGGATAAAATATTTTTCATTTATCATCCACACAAAGTGACATCAACTAATCCCGCATTCTCACACTTTCCAATGCGCCTTGGAAAAGAAGTGGTGCACGGAACTTGAAAAAGAAAATTGTGTGAGTAAGTCCTTTTTTTCTACTTATTTGGAGATTCTTCCTTTTCTTCCTACAATTCTACTCCTACTACTGTGATGTTGTATGTTAACATAAGACAGTTTCCCTTGTGAATAACGCATGTGACTATATTCTAAACGGATAAAAATTCACTCCTTCGCATCCCATTCCAATTCCATTTTTCACACTTTCTCCTCTCAGAACAAGAAGTCCTTGTGACCAGCTCTCCAAGTGATAAACAATAAAATAAAATCTTGAGAGGAAAAGAGAAAAAATCATTGTAAACATCAACTCAAATCACAACAAAAAAAACAAGGAAGCCATGGTTGATCTTGTGTGAAAAATATAACCTTTTTTTTCTCTGATAACACTCGAAAAAAAATATATTTAAAAAACGCTGTGTTCCATTATTGCATTGGGAATGAAGTATCATGTATTATTTATATGTGGAAAGGAGAGATTTTCCCGTTTCACTTGCAATTTGAGCACACGACATAAACAAGATAGTTTTTGTGCTGAAAACAAAAGAGCTCTTCTGTCGGAATAAAAAAAATGGAATCTTTTTTTGTTGCTTACCTAATAGCGGCGCTTTCTCAGATGTTGAGGCGGTAAGCTGCTCGACAAAGGAGGCTCGCCTTTTGCTCCCTCGTCGCTTGCTATTCTCATCGCCACCGTGACATCCAAAAGCAGAGAGGAGTTTGCCGGCGAGATTTTCAGCCCATTTCCGGATTCCTTGGTTATAATACATGACTGTGCACGAAAAGATATCAGACGCATTTATAAAAAGCTCCATCTTTTATTATATATAAAATGACATATAAAATACACAGGCACAAACACACACATGTTGACTATTATTATTATGCGCACAACTTATGCAGATATTACCCGGCGGCAGTATAAAACCTTTTTGTGCACGTGCGGAGGTTGCAAACTCCATAATTTTAGGAGAGGAGTGGATACGCTCCCAGAATTTATTTACTGGATAAATAAACATGAGAGCAAACACTTGGAAAAAAAGAAACATGATGCTGCAGCAGTAGTACCGCCATCACCAGCCTTGCAGCAGTTTCTGGTTGCATGCCCGCACATGAAGGAATTAGTAAGTAGGAAAAGGTCATTGGCAAAATTAATAGCTCTCGTAAAAGTGATGATGTAGTAGACCCTAAAGAGCCATCCAGAGAGAGAGAGAGAGATCTCCCTTCGGGAGTGAATTATGTCCAATTTCTAGACCTTAAATGCATTCTAGCAATGTTCCATAATGACCACAAAAAGAAAGGGACCTCCCAAGAATTTATTATATTTTGGTGAACCCTGCCACAACAAGCACACTTCAAAAATCTTACTGAACTAGAATCTAGCCAAATTTTGCCATAATATATTTTCTTCTCCAAGAAAAAAAATAATTGTGGAGGTGTGTGTGTCTATGTGTGTTCATTTATAATGGAGCATTAAGTGGAGCATCTTGCATTGTTTTTTGTTCAGGGCCCTCTCATGAGATTCTTGGTTCGTGTGTCTTTCGTGAATACAAATGTAATGGAAGATATCTCTCTCTCTCTCTTTCTCTCTTTATACATTTTTTTGTAGGGAAACGGAAAATAAATGACCCAGGATTTTCAAAGGGAATCTCTGGAATTAGAGAGAGCACTCGGGAGAGTGGGACTTGGGTAATTAATAATACCATTTTATGGGTGTGTCACTGGTTCCTGGACTATGATATTTGTTGAGAGAACAGAGAGCACTGCAATACACTACATAAAACTAAATACTACAAGTTTTTGTCTTGTTTTTTTTCTTCTGGTGGAGAAGCCACGAGAGAAATTAATTACTCAGAGCAATCATCTTTTTTCCCATGTTCTTCTCTCATTATGTTTCACATGACTCCCTCATGTGCACTCCGCTAATGAACACGCACACACGGCCGATGACTAGTAGGCCGTCGTAAGGGAGTTTAAGTAAGTGTGTGTACAAATGGTGATCCAGGAGTTCGTGCCAAGTGAAAAACATTTCCTTTTTGTAAGATAAACATGTGTTCAGCAATTTGTCTTTTGGTGCTTTCTCCCTTCAGAGAATAACAAATGCTAGCTAATTATCATGTATTGTGTGAGTGTGTCCACATTACGAGGAAAAATTGGATTTGCTGGAATAAACCAAATATGTTATACAAGCAATACTAATACAGACACACACGTGCTTTTTTTTGGCTCATTCATAATGATTAGCAATATAAGGTATTTAAACCTGTGTGTGCATAAATTTTATTATGTAGGTAATTAAAC
>JAHZNF010002261.1:0-11393 GCA_027744215.1 Troglopedetes dispersus
GGCTTCCTGACACAGGAGCCGATTCGACAGACTGTTTTATTACGTCATAAAAAACTGATTAGGAACACTAATTCTTACCTCGATTAAAAAATCATCGCGGTTAATATTCCAGTGTTTTTGTTATTTTAGAGATTGCGCTAACGAGCAACGTAACCAGAAGATTTTTTAATCGAGGTAAGAATTAGTGTTCCTAATCAGTTTTTTATGACGTAATAAAACAGTCTGTCGAATCGGCTCCTGTGTCAGGAAGCCGCTGCTTTAGTTAAGGTTTTCCCAGCTTAGGTGTGTAAGTTCTGCGCATTCACACTATTTTTAATTGATCTGTTCCAAACATGGGCTAAACATCCGGGGGCGGTGGTGGGGACAATGTCGCCCCAACTTTTTGATAAATTATGTAAAATTCATATGTTTTTCATTAAAATTGACAAAATCTTCACTTGATTAGTACATTTCTGGAATTTTTCGGGCAATAAATTGTTTTATCTGTGTAGTGCATGTCAATAAATTCATTAAATGAAAAGTTTGTCCCCACCTTCCCCCTGAACGATGTTTAGCCACTGGTTCCAAGTCTTTGTAACATCAATTACGGCATCATTGTTGTCATAAAGTCATAGCCGTCATGGTTTAATCTTATCACAGGTGCATTTTTTTAATTTTCAATAAGAAGTAAATATTACCCATACCCAGTGTTGGGTCGGCGTTATTATCGCGTTAAATATTAACGCGGTATTGTTAAAATCTGCGTTATATATTTATTTTAACGTTATTTTTAACGCATGCTTTTGGGAGACCTAACGGATATCGTATTTTTATCTGATGATACTGACTTTATCGTATATTCCTATCGGCACTGCGAAAATTTATGTAAATTTATGTAAATTCATCCATCACAAATCCAATCACCTTAAACTAATAAAACCAAAGACTTTACCACCGATCATAAATATTATAATTATGAGTGAGTTTCGTTTAACAATGAATGTTATTTTTGGAGATCGGTGAACCGGTGGCTGTCACAACTTGAGTTCGAAATTGAAATCTTTAATTTTAAATTGAAAATACTGCTGTAAATAAAAATGAAACCTACTGCAGAGTGCAGACTGCTAAATAAAAACATTTTACATTCAAGTATAATTTTACTAAAGTGCGAGTAATGGATAAGCCCGCATTAAATAAATTTTAATAAAACGTTTAAACAAACAGCATGTCGCCCAGCAAGGTGCCTTAAACACGGAACCTCAATCTAACAAAGAAACCGAATTCAAGGGTCTTCAAATTATATACACGGTGTGTCAAGTTTTAGCATGACACAGAAGTAAATTTTTAGGAAAAAATATTTTATCTTTATTATCGCTGCATTAATTAAATAATTAACGCGTTTCTAACGCGCTCGGTATCTGAAGAAAATTTTAACGTTTATCGTAAATTTTAACGCGACGAAATTTCAAATTATCGCTTAACGTTATCGATATCGAGATACGTGTAGCCGGCCCAACAGTGCCCATACCCATATAAGGTAATTCACAATTATAATTTCCATTCATTGCTTAGCTTCGTGATAAAAAGGGTCTCAGGAAAAGATGATTGCATTTTTTATTCGATTCCGATTCCTCCATGTATGTCTGTCTGATTTGATTCTAATCTGATCAACCAATCATTTTCATGGAATAATGCTGCTGCTTCAATCATAGCCTACGCGTGCTTGCTTTTTGCATGCAGTTATGCTGGCACCGAGAAGAGAGAGACCCACCACCAACAAGTTTTTTATGGTAGACCAACAAGAACAACGAATAACTTTAGCATTGCATAGCAAATCATCGTCACACACCACTTCCATCATTATCATCTCTTAGTCATAACATACTACACTACTACTATACTCGCGACTCACGTGCATAGATAGTGTAAAATACTCATTACACACACATACTGCTGCATAGTGCATAATCTATTGCATGAGAACACAAGGCAAAAGTTGGAAATATACAAGTTTGATTGAATGAGCAAGCTTTATGTAGCAAGCAAGTGCAGTGCGGTGTGCGGGTGAGGGAATTCATGAACAAGAAGGCTGGCGCTTCTTATTTGCTGTTAGCAGGAGGCAGTATCCAATAGGAAAATTCGTTCAACTGGCGGTTGCGGGCTGAAGAAGTCAACAGTGCAATGTGCTCTTCTCTCTTTACATATTCGATCATGTTAAGTGCTGATGGTTCTTCATCTCTCCACACAGGCTTGTCCTATACTGCCTAAGTATTTTGTTGCGAGTTTTTGTGCGTGACAATTGCAACTGCCGTCATTCTTTCTTCAGTTGGCCGTTTGAGTTGAGGTGAGCTGAACTGAGCTCGTGCTGCCTGCCTGCCTAGAAGTTTTTTTCCGTGTTCTGTTTTTAGAGCTCTTGTTCTTGATTTCAACCGACAAAAAGAATGCCTGTGCAAGTGTTTTTCTAAAATATCTAATTAATTGTTGTTTAACCGAGGTAATTTATTTTTTACGAAGTGGCAGTTATTATAGTTTAAACAAAACGAATTTTAGCAACATTTTTAACAAAAAAATAAGTAGGATTTTTTTTTATTTTTTTGAATGGTCAGTGTGTAAATATTTTGGAGAACCATTTTCTCTACTAGGAACATCTGAATTGACTTAGACTTTGCATATTACATTGGTATGATCAATGGTAACGGTAACCATTGTTAGAGTATAGGGACTGAGANGACTGAGAGAGTAAATGTCAAAGACACTAGTGGCTTCAGGTGTCAGTAGACAGGATAGAAAGGGAGAAGAGGTCAAAAGGGTAGTAGTAAGAAGTCAGCTTCAACAATTACTACCTGTTCAAGTTAGATACACCGGTGTTTCATTTTGCACTTGGGTGTAAACCAGGTGTGCTGGGTGGGTTTTAAAAAACGGGTGGGTACCCATTGAACCCCGGGTTAAACGGGTACTCACGTGCTGGGTGTGAAAAGTGGGTTTTAATGTGTTTTTTATAATTAACATGGGGATCGATTGAACCCAGAGAGTGAGACTATGGCTCTTTGGGTTTGCTTATATGATATGTAAAACCCATTAAACCCCGCTTAACGCGGACCCAGTGGGTTTTTGTAAAAGTAGCCGGGTTAAGCAGCAAGCCTGGTAAAGTAATTTTAGTGCTGCATCGTATGATGAGAAAAGATATCTTTAAGAGGCAGCATGTCACGATATGAGGCTTTTATGAGGCTGCATAACTTACACCCAAAGCTACAGATATACGGGTCCACCTCGCCACTTCGAACATATACGAGGGATTATTCTAAGTAGATGCACAGGGGGGATGTTAATAAGTCTGCAGAAAGTCCGTGATTATGGAAGATTAGCATGTCAATTGATAGCCACTGGTCTTAGCTTTCGGTGGGTGTGATTTAAGTTGGATGCATTTAAGTTTCAGTTGAGAATCCTCAAATCAATATCAGACATGCTGTTAAAAAAGCGCAGCTTTAAGGGGGCAGTTGAGTCAAGTATACTTAAAGGTGTGTTTTCACGATCAAGATGTTTTTAAGGGGCCATTTGTGACTGGGGTTGAAAGCATGCTCCATCACAATGAAACGGAGCAAAAAATATAATTACTTCAGTCAGTTGATCGCGGTGGAAAGGCTCCTCAAGTGTCTACTAGAAAACGTCTATCTGTCAATTTATGATGGTGGTGTGCTCGAAAAGGATGGAGGTTTTTGCCTACTGACACTTTCTACATAAAAGTGGGACCCGCAATTGTAAAGCATGTTAAAATGACAGTACATTAGAAGCTGTGCATCTACTCAGAATATACCTACGTATTGCTTCAGTTGTATATCACAAATGAAGTAGCACAAACCTGGAAATTAAATAGATTATTCTCAAGTCTGCGATCGATATTTGTGAATTACTTGCTTCTAAAATATAGAGGAGGAATAAACCAAAACAACAAACAGTCAGTATTGGGTTAAATAACTTGAGTATTGACGTTCAACGTCTGGTTGGATGGATTTTTTGAATTGTTTGTTTAAGTAGACTTGTCATTTTTTGTTTTTGTTAAGTTGACCAACGACCAACCACACTTTACTTTATTTTGATTTACTTAGCTCGAAGCGAAGAAAGATAATCTCGGTATGCCATAAACCTAATTATTCTTTTCCTTTGCTGTTCTGTGTTTAGATTTCAGCAAGTAACAATTACTGTTTTTACTTGAACTGTACTAAACCAGCTAACTAAGGATAGCTAAAGTGACATTAATTGATAATCAGCGGTATTAGTGAAGAAGGAATCAAAGAATGGATTCCAAACTAGTTCTCGATAGTACAGGTGGAGGAAAGGGAAAGGAGAAAAATCAGAATATTCGGGTCTTCGTCCGAGTTCGGTGAGTAAACAAAAACAATCAATTAAGTTTGTCGTTAATCATTTTGCTGTGTTTGTATTGTGTGGTAATGGCATTCTCATAATATCAAGTATCAGATCGATTGGTCATTGGTATTATTTCATTTTTCTTGATGTTACTCTCAGGCCCATGAATCACCAAGAAATACAGAAACATGCGGCTGAAATTATTGATACGCCCGGTTCCCGAGAGGTTGTTGTCAGGGACCGTACGGTTGCCAATGTCACGAAGACGTTCACCTTTGATCGTGTCTTTGGGACTCGATCCAAACAAGTGAGTTATTCTTCTTGAATGCGAATGGTGGTTGATACGAACGCTGAAATGTTCCTTGATACTGTGATCAAGGACTACTATATAATTTTCCCTTATATTAATTAATAATGTTTTCAGGTTGATGTGTATAAAACTGTGGTAGCACCCCTTCTGCAGGAAGTCCTGCTGGGATATAACTGCACTGTGTTCGCGTATGGCCAAACTGGCACATGGGTATGCTTTAGAAATACTTTTACTATTGATGTTTCGCTTGTGTTTGTATTGTACCACCCTCAACTTGCTTCATACTTGTGACTCAGCTTATCAAGATCATATTATTTTTCATTTGAGTGGTATAAATTTTCCCACAGTAAAACATTTACCATGGAAGGCGAACGTTCTTCCATCACGGGAGATATGGCCGTAGCAAACGTAAGAAACAAGCACAACAGTAAAACTTGGGACTTTGAGCATGTTAAATGGTACTGTAACATGAGTACATACTCCAAATTGTTTTAGGATCCACTAAGCGGAATTTTGCCACGTGCGCTGAGCCAGTTATTTGATGAAGTTCGTTTAATGAACTGTGAGTTTTCAGTGCGGGTAAGCTATCCTGGAACTGTACAATGAAGAACTTACCGACTTATTGGCTACATCTGATGAAAAAAAGTAAGTTGTCAGTCTACTGGAAAATTAACGCACATACCGCTGCTGCACAGATTTTAACTTTGTTTGTGATGATATGATGTTTTTACTTCAAATTTAGGATACTTCGCTTGTACGATGATGCGATCAGGAAGGGATCGGTAATCATTCATGGTCTCGAGGAGGTAATTGTCAACAACAAACATGAGGTCTACGCGGTCCTCGAACGTGGAACCCATCAGCGCAAAACCGCTGCAACGAATCTAAATGCTACTTCTAGGTAAGTTGATATAACATGACCGAAACTGAATTGCAGTCAAAATTGTCGAGACACAATCATATTGTGTTTTTTCATTAATATTTGATGATCTTTTCTTGGTTGAATTTGAACTAGCCGTTCGCACACCATATTCACAATCATAATCCACATGAAGGAGAGCAGTGTTGAAGGCGAGGAAATGGTGAAGGTGGGGAAATTGAATTTGGTTGACCTGGCTGGGTCAGAAAACATTGGGAAATCTGGGGCTATGGACAAGAGGGCCCGTGAAGCAGGGCTCATCAATACATCCCTACTGACTCTCGGTCGCGTTATCAGTGCTTTGGTGGAAAGAGCTCCACATATTCCGTACCGGTGAGAATTTATTGCGATGGACGTAATAATCTTAGAGTGCATTTGTTGAACTGTGGTTAGGGAAAGAGTTAATTTCATACTATTTTCTAATTCAGATGTTTATGGACATAGACAACTACAATCAACAGATGTCTCAGATTACTTCCCAGCGTCATGAGTTAAATGAAAAGAGCAACAAAATCCGTGAGCTCGAGGAAACTGTTACAAGTAAAGAGGTAAAGTATATTTTTTCCTTGATTGTCAGTATACCAGTTCTACATTGTAGCACGGCATTAAATTAAAGTTGGGATTTAATCAATATTCACGTACTAATTGTTTCACTTGTAACTGTATCATTTCTTCTAAGGATGAAATCAATGACTTGACGGGAATGCTGAATGATTGCAAAATGGATGTTGAAACCAAACAAACCATCATCAATGAGCTTCGAAATCGGTTGAAGGTTTCTGAAGATCTCTTAGCCTCAACTCGAAGGCGTAACGATGAGCTTAAGCATCTAGTTAGTGCTCACGTGAAAACGGAGGAAAAACTGAGTGGCGAGGCAGAAGTTTTGTTAGACACTGCAACCGATACAGTGTCGATGATTGAAGCTTTGCATAACAGATTGGAAAGGAAGAAGTAAGTTTGTGAGTTCAGATTATTTATCTCAATTGTTAACAAGTTTATAAAAATTTATAAAAATGAATTCTCGTAGCCTGGTCGAGACCAGAAACTGGAAAAATTCTGAGAGATTTCGCGAAGACTTCGGACGATATATCAATGATTTGTGTGCGTATGTGGGCCACATGAAAGAAACTCACACAGTCAAGATCTCGGAGATTCGTAAATTACTAAGTGAGTAGCCTACCAACTTAAGAAGATATTATATAATTTGTCCTAATAACGAGCGACTTCATGACAACTGTAAAATACAAGATCACTTACAATGTACATTTACAAGTTATGCATGCATATTTTTGTGTTTCAGGGAATAATGCAAATGAACATCGGGGTGCCGCCAGAAACTTTACTTGCGCTTTCGAAGAAGCTAATAAAAAGGTCTCAAATCTTTGCACGGCGATGACAGAGATGTCCAATAAACATGTAAGTGGAAATAACGCGCAAGCAAAATCTTGAGTGCTTGGGAATATCTTTTAGGGACTTTTGAGAGAATGCTTGTGATTTTAAACCCAATACAGGCTGCAGTTTTAACATCCAAAGTCGAAACGAATTCCAAGTTTACTTCGGACCAATGTGCCGAGATCAATGAAACTCTTCGAAAAGACACCGCGATGGTTATTACTTCGATTAAAGAAGTTGGTATACTTCTTGAAAGGTCACGGGAGAACGTTTGTAAACTTAGCGTTGATATCCCGGCTGAGGTGAGGTCAACATAATATTTACCACAATCTTTCCTAGATAAGCCACCTTTCATACTTTTGTTTGAATTGATGAGGAAAATACTTTTGCAGATAGATTTTGATGGTTTTAATTGTACTTATCTGATATGTATGTAGCATAAGAAAATGTCCGACGAAATCCATGGCGTGTTGGACACCAGTTTGGTAGGATTTGGCCAATTGTGGGGAAAAATTGGGGACCTGAAACGGGATTGGATGCCAACTGTTGAGAGCGCACTACTCAGTTTGAAAAAGTATGAGGTCGCTAAGGTATCCTTTGAAGAAGGAATGCTGAAAAAGATTAAGCTCATGATGTCCGCTGTGAATGGATTGCAATCAGAGACGCAAGATCACTTCGATGAAGTTTTGAAACTCCATGATGGTGTAACGAAGACCTTCGCCGGTTTGAAAGATAGAATTTCGCAGGATACAGATCAAGCATGTCGACTACAATCTGAATTTACCACGTTTACAAATGGTTGTTTGTCTAAGTTCAATGATTTCAAACAAAGCAACGTGGTGGATCATCAAATGGTATTGCAAACGATGGAAGATGACATATCTCAAACGGTGAGACTTTCAGCGGAGGTGACAGGGAAAAGCTCAGATCTCACTGAATGGCATGACAAAGTGCTTGGGAAGTTGGCACAGGACTCTGCTGCCAATAATAAACAGACGATCGAGGATTTGGAGAGCTGGAAGAATGAAGCAAAGGAAAAAATTGATGATCAAATGCGCAAAGTTGAGTGTGTCACGATGGAGGGGAAGAAGTTCGTCGATTTGTCATTGGCGGAAGGTGATCAGTTTCGTACAAAACTGGAAGGTGATCTGGATGCTCAGTGTGACGTTGTGTCAAACTTCACTCTCACCATTGGCAACCGTCTGCAGCGTGCTGCTGGCAAGGTGGATGAGTTCTGGGAGGAAATTTATCTAACTGATACACCATCTGGGGGTACAAAACAGACGATCGAGGATTTGGAGAGCTGGAAGAATGAAGCAAAGGAAAAAATTGATGATCAAATGGGAAAAGTTGAGTGTGTCACGATGGAGGGAAAGAAGTTCGTTGATTTGTCATTGGCGGAAGGTGATCAGTTTCGTACAAAACTGGAAGGTGATCTGGATACTCAGTGTGACGTTGTGTCAGACTCGACTCTCACCATTGGCAGCCGTCTGCAGCATGCTGCTGGCAAGGTGGATGAGTTCTGGGAGGAAACGTATCTAACTGATACACCATCTGGGGGTACCCCAATGCGACGGAAGTATGAATTCCCTACTAAACTCAGCGCTACGTCGCCCCATGCAAGAATTATCAACCGCTTCCGTCGACTCAGGAATGACGTTCACTTCGCCATAGATGGTTCGGATGGTGACACATCCAGTGACTTGAACTTGAGCTTCAACGTCGGTGAAGATGCGAAAGGTTCTGTAACCGAAACTGCAAGCGAAGTTCCAGTTTCATCACCCGACGACGTAGAAAATGTTGACCCGGAGCCTTGTGTAAAGCTGGAAACGATTCGGGAAAGCCTTGAGAGCAAGGATGGAGACAAGGATGAGTTGAAAAGGGTAATTTATTATGCTTTCTGTATCAATATATAGAATAAACAACATGGTTTTGTTTCAATAGTATGCAAACTATTTGAAACTTTCTGATATCTGATTTCTGGACTGTTCTTTGTGCACTTTCAGGACGACCCAGTCAGCGAAAATAAGGAAGGTCCGGGTGCTGCAGAGGCTGCAGTGCCAGCTGCTCCTTCACCGTGCGGGAATGCAGGGAAGAAGGGAGGGAAGGTCAAGCGGAAGGGAGGCAAGTTCGTCCTCAGAATGCCAAACTCCAAAAAATAAATTTTGTCCCCCATCAATCGTCTTCTAAAAATAACCTCTGTTCAAACATTTTTGTTTTAAAACCAGTTGTATCATTTAATCTCAATTATTTATTGTCAAAATTTTATGTATTTAATCCATTTTTTGTTTGCTTTTTGTCTGTTCAGTTTTATTCACATTTTTTTTGACAACTTTATTTATTATTATCTTTTAATATTCGTTACTCCACTGTGAGCTGTTCTAAACTTTAGCTAAATTTTTCATGTTTGTAATTTTATTTCACCTTAATTGTAATATGTAACAGTTGTTGATTGTATTGTGCTTCCCGGTTTTCAAAACTCGGTTGATCTTTGAGTTATGCTTGTGTTGATGTAAATGTATGTACAACAATGAAAATAAAACTGTGTAATATATAAATGTGCCAAGAATAATGCTCCTGGCTTTTCCACATTGAGGTGTTCAATATATGTATAAAATATGCTTACATTTATATGTACAAATTTACTGCCTGCCTTGCATTGCCAAAGCTTCCATATTGTTATTTTTAAGACAGTTTATCAACAAGTCGTCTTACTGTTAAATAATTTTGTTTTACTGCATCAGACATATTTTTATATCAGCATTTATTTGTGCAAATTTGTATTTACGAATAAACGGAGTTTTTGAGACAAATAATTGTTGGCATTTGTTATTTTCAGTCTGCCTTCTTGGATTTTTTGTACGATAATTTCCTTCGGCTCTCTTCGACTCACTTTTATTTCAAGATGAAAAATCAGTTGAGTTGCCCATGGTTGCAGATATTTCCTTTTCATACTAGCATAATGCCTCATTGATAATACACATTAGGCAAGAAATTTTTGTTGCTCGCAAATAGAGAAGTTAGTTCATGGTCGAGATTCAATGTCATTAACAGCCAGTAACTTTTGCATGTTTTGTGCGTAGTAGAATTGTTAGCAAGTGCCTGCGTGGTGCTGGGATGCAAACGTGACGACATCCAAGGAACGTCAAAAGACCTTGATTTGATACACTTGAGAATTTGATGAGGGAGTCGTAGCTTTTTTATATAATGAATGTCTTATGCCTTAAATGCTGCAACAATGAAAATCTAATTGCGTGATATGTGTGCCATAGCTGAAGATGACAAAATTCACACAGTATACGTTGATGTCGAACAGAGACATGCGTATTGAATACAATGTACGTCTTGCATTAAAGACAATATTGTCTCTTCGTCCCTCTGTTACCTTCCCACTTTGTTGCGTAGACGCAGACACAAAAGTAATGGGCGCACTGTTGTTTCTTACTCACAAAGACACTCACACACAACGTTCACATTCGCATGCTCATACCCCAAAGAATCTTATTCTTGAAAGGGCTCATTCAATATGAGGAAGCGAAAGTTCCCATTCGCTTAATTTTTATCTTGGTTTGTTTTTTTATGAAATCTGAAGAGACTCGCATTTACACTTTGAACAATACTAGTCTGTCTAACGAGACTTGTAGTCGAGTGGAAGTGGAAACTAAATCTGAGGTTCGTTATGTAATTTACATGAAGTTGGCTATTCTGGCTAGATTTCTTCACGGCGACAGGTATTTAAAAGTAAGCAGAAACTCTGTCTTGAGTTTTTAGAAATAATAATAATAAACCAACACTGCTGAAAAACTATTGAACAGTTTATCTAATGCAGTTGCAGCCTTGCAGCTAAATCATGGATTCAACTGGATGCCCAACTCATCCTTCCTTTTAAACAAGACTTATATAGGAGGAACTGTGTAACAATTAAGAAAATGCAAACGCACTGCGTCATTCATAACAACAATTGGATTAAATTAGTCTATGGCTGCTAGCAACTTATAATAATGCATACAGCTAACTGCACCAGTGTTAAATCACTGATAACAAATTTATACAGTGCCAAAAATCATACAAGGAAATTAATACTAATTTTATGCCAAAAGTAACATAGCACATTGCCCCATACGAATTCATTACTCTGCCTGTTTGATCATTACAGAAAGAATACAGGTAGTACAAATCTTTGCCACTAACTGTGAACACTTCGTGTTAATTGTGCGAAAACAGCATTTTTCTTTATACGTACTACCAGCAGTCTGCACGGACAAAGCCAACTGCTCAGTGTTGATTCAGCGACTGAATCATTTAGATTACTAATGGAAAATTTCATGAAAAAAGGTGATGTGGATGTGATGATTGCATTTCAACCACTACTCGCGTTAGGAAAGATTTCACGCAAAATGCAAGGAATCATGAATGGATCTACGAAGA
>JAHZNF010002262.1:0-10020 GCA_027744215.1 Troglopedetes dispersus
TTTTTTAGGGATCTTCCCGAAATCTTTGAGCCTTATCTGATATATAAGAAAAAGCTTCTTGTGGTGCTCCGGTTTTCCCTGAAATTTTCTCTGGGACTTAACTCTGCTGCGTAAATACCGCACTCGCTGACTTATTATTGTCTTCTCGACTTGACTGGTGAAATAAGTGTGTGGTTTTCTTGGCAGACTAAACAGGCACTTCTCTCCTTTTTTATTATTATTATTTCATGTTCCTTTCCCCAGAAAAAAAGTTGGGAAAAAGGAGTCGTGAAAGGAAGGACAACTTATTTACGGATGGAGAATGTGGCCAAAATTTTTTTTGTGCACCTACATATCTATATAACATGTGCATTATTATTAAGGGTTTTCTCCACTCAGAGGAGACCAAGGAATCTCCTTTTTTCTCTCTCGAATCAATGTTCAAGCTTAATGCTCTCTTGATCATCAGAGGAGTGGTGTTAGAGCTCCGGAGAAGAGGATGGTAACTATTATTGCGATAAGGTTGATGGCTTTTCATTTTTTATTTCGGTGGGGATATCAGAGCTTTGATCCCAAAAGAGTGAGCCATTTGTATGTAAACGGCACGACCGATTTAAGGAGCTACGGAGAAATTTATGTGCATTCTTGGTGGAAAAAAGTTGGATAGCACGAACCGTTAACTACTTTAGCAGGCCTGGACACTCCAAGTAAACCATTATTTGTAGTAGTAGTGGAAGTGGAGCACGGATAACCAATGAGAAAAAAAGTGTGAATCATGCTGGATGACCTCTCCTCCTGCCATGGCTTCTGGATATAAGTCCTATTAACCTGCACACAAAATTCTGGATATCCTGAGTGTGTTACAAGAAGAGAAGAAATTAGGCTGTGTGGTTCATTTGAAACAAGCCACATTTAGCCGAACAGTTTTCATCAAATTTTAATTGGACACGGGCAAACAACTTTTTAATCGTCTTTCCTCAGCAATTATTGACCTCTAAAAAATGAAGAGAATGGCTAGAGAACACGCTGCTTCCGATTTTCACTCTGGCGTAACGAGGGAAAGCCGGGATAGCTCATTATTAGATTAGACCCTGCACTTAACGACATTTTTTCAGGGAAAATGCGTCTTGTGTGATTACCTCTCCACTTCCAAAACTTCCCATTATGACTTTCCTAATTAATATTGAGCAAACTCACGAGTCTTACCAATTTACTTGATTACGTAACCTGCTAATTGCATTCTTAATTTGTTCCAATATATGTATATCTATATATTTTAACTATATTTTTAGCTCGTTTTTACCCCGCTTTCTAATAAAATAGAACCGTTGGTATGTATAACGTAACTCACTTAACACACGTAATAATATATTACCACATGTCTCTTCCAGACTTCTTATTGTCATTTCAAAAAGCTTTTTTTTCTCCCATTTTCTGTCTCCTGAAAGCACTCTCTCCGGAGGAGCTTGTTAATATTGAGCGCTTTTCTCCCTTATTCTCGTTTTATTATTTTTTGTGTGTGCTTTCATAACTCCGCGTCCATTTTGTGCATTGTCGAGGTGCGGCCCATTCCGTCAACAAAGATTNCGTCAACAAAGATTTACCATCATTGCTCCGCTTTTCCTGTGTATGAAAAAGGAATAGAGGAAAGCACAATTGGAGTCTCAACCCAACCTCCCAGACAAAAAAAGTCCGGAGGTTTCCCATTCATTCGTATTTATTGCAGTAGTGGAGCACAAACACAACACAAGAATGGGAAGCAGATCCCAGAACCGGCAACTTTTCTTCACTTCCTCCCTCCCTTTACCTACTTACTCTCCACTTTTTTGTATACAAATATCGTAAATAATAATAATCTTCCCCATTCACTGCTCCACCAAATGAAGATAGAGCGAAAAAGGAGTAGAGAATAATGGAGCATAATAATATGTAGTATGTTGTCCACATTTTGTTGTCTTCCAGCACCACCACAATTTCTCCAAAAGTGCACCTTCTAATGAAATAGTTGTTTACGAGGGGATGCCTTTCTACCCATCCCATTATTAAATCCTAACAATCGCACGCAAAAAATATATATTCAGGTGGGTTCCCCAGCTCCATAAATGGTTTTCATGATTTTCTCTTCCAGGAAGTTTTCTTCCCTCTCTCGCGCGCGCGTGGGAAAGAAAGCAGGTAGATAAGAAAATACCACACTGATTTTAATTTTGTTGAGAAGAGTCTGGAAAATTGCGCGGGACAGGAAGCTGTGAGCCATTAGTCTTCATGTTGAATGAGCCAATTACTTTTGGTTCCCTCTCAAATTCTGATACTACATCCAATTTACTGAAGCAAAGAAGCTACTAATGCAATAAGACAAGGCGTATTAGCCAGCCAGCCCGAACGTAAATAAAGTTTTGTTTCAATACAAAAATACAATACTCGATAAGCATATTGTCTTTTGGAATGAGAGCCAGAAAACTAATAATAAACGGTGTGTTTTATGGCTCCGGTAAAACATCTGTTTAGCGTCTCCTCTCAGCCCAAAAACTAATCGTATTTTCCCATTGTTTTCCTCAGTTGCTCCCGATTATTATGCAAAATGTGGAGTTTATATGGATCCCTACCTGCTCCTTTTTTATAGTCTCATCTGAAATGTCGAAGGTAGCTTTATTGTAGTTTTTGGTAAAGGAGCTCGTGTCGAAAATTCCTATTTTTTCAGCTCAGCATCCCAGCATTTTCCTTTTTGTTTTTGAAACACACTCTCACTCAACCAGTTTTCGAGGCCATGCATGCTGTCCACAGAGAAAAAAAACGAGTTATTTGTTGGATACCATGCATCTCTTTTTATTGCCAATTTCCCTTTTGTTCTCCACTTGCGTCTCTTTAAATAGTCGCAATACGTGCTTTTTATATGGAGCTGCTTTTACTCCTTCTGTTTTTTTCTTCTTTGCTGGTGAAACAATGTTACCCCTCAAAAAAATAAAATTTAATATTGGTAGTGAAACAAAAAGATTAATGGAGCTGTGTTCGATTCCTTTCTTTTTTTTATTCGCCGAGAATTACACACGAAACTCGTAAAACGACATTCCTTCCCGCATCTCCATAAACAAAATGAAAATACTGAGAAAATCTGCCTCCAAATTTGGAATGCAGGTCACATACTTTTCAATCACAAAAATTAAAATAGTATTGGTTCTCCTGAGCCGAACTAGATATGAAGCTCAATGTGCTTTTTCCAGGATAGGATTTTTTCCCCGGTGGCAAAACTTTTAACGGTAATTAATATCCATCCTCGGCTGCGAAATATGAAATAAAATATATGTGCACCATCACGCAAAGAGTCATCAGCACATATTTCCTCTTCCATGCCCTGACTTTTTCATAGAGCAGCTCTGGGTTTAGGAATTCTTTCGCCAAAAATCCATCACAATCATTAAAAAATAAATATGCCGGAGTTGGAAGATGGAGAAAAGCGAGGCAAATATAATACGGAACAAAATAAAATGGGGAAAAATGACATTATTCGTAATACATTAAAATGGCACAGCACAGTAGCACGACCACCCTCCTGTGAAAATAATGTGTGTATGTATTTTATTTGTTTCGTGCACCAAACTGATTACATATTATACTTTCTCCATTTTTTGGCTCAATGCCACCATAATAGAAAGAGAAAGTAAAAGCGCCGGAAGTTACCCAGAAAAAAGGCTATCAGACCACTCCTTTCCTTTTTTGTTGCAACTCGACAGAAAAAAACCTTTTGTGTTGTATTCGTGTGTGTGTGAGCAGCCATGTTTTTGCCTTGAACCCTCCATTTCCTTTATTTAGGACTAGCATAACCACAGAAAATGGAACATTATTACTACTAACCATGCTCTTTTCACAAATACAACCTGCTCAGTTTAATACGTAAGGAAAGCAATAATGCGAAAATACTATTAATGGATAGTGTGTGCACTCCGGAAAATTGGGAGATGACGATGATGCCCCATAATTGTGAATGTTTTAAGGAGCTCCTTCACAAAAAAATAAAACCTTGATGTATAAAAATATGAATTTCTCTTTTTCTTCTTATACACTGATATCATCGCACATGGCGTGTGGTGGGTAAATAGTGTGTGCACAACTTCTAAAAGATAAAACAAAGGAATATATGAAAGTGAATGAAGGAATTTTTTTAAGGAAAAACTTGTATTGTACGATTCTTTATTTTCATGTGGAGCAGCCAATGTTTGCGTTTTGGCAAGGAAAAGGAACTCCTTGTGTATTTACATCCTCTCCTTTTTTCCAATGATTTATTTCAGAGAACATGGAAGGGACACGGAAAATAGTCATGTCATGATTATATGACTCGGGCAAATCCACATTTATTTTGTACTCCAGAAAAAAGAAAGGAGAAAAAAGTATGAATGCCAAAAATGTCGCTGCTCTGCTCTGCTCTCAAGAAAAAGAGGATCCATTTGAAGGAAGGTATTTTCAAATTCTTTTTCTCTGAAACAACTTTCCTTTTCCATACATTTCCCATCTCTCAATTCTCGTATGAATGTGTCTGAAAGGTTGGGATACTCAAAGAAAGGGAGAAAATATAAACCCTCTATTTTTTCAAGTTGAAAAAGGGTCACCATCTTTTCCCTTTCATCTATGCAGAGTTACCTCTCCTTTCACTCTCGAGACGAGAGTGACTACTTTCACAAAAAAAATTTTGTGTACCCAGAATATAATGTACACATGGAGTTTTTTTTTGTGCATTGTCGTGGCAGGAAAGGAAGCCATTGGAACATGTTAGCCTGAGGTACGTGTGCACTTGACGTTATACAACGAAAAAAATAAAAGAAAACCATGTCGAGAAATAAAAAGGAGCAGAGAAAAAACGTGCTTCTCAAGACGAGACACTCTTGTGAGAGGAATGTGTGCATAATCTAACCTACATAACAACGAAAAAAATAACAGAAAACCATGTCGAGAAATAAAAAGGAGCAGAGAAAAAACGTGCTTCTCAAGACGAGACACTCTTGTGAGAGGAATGTGTGCATAATCTAACCTACATACATCATTCCGAATCACATTTTAAATGGAGGTGAAATAGAAAAGAAAAGATTTACAAAATGGAATAAAAAATGATTTCTCAATATGTATTCATGTATGTACCTCCTTACTCAAGTCTTGAATCTAGTTTTCCTTTTTCTTCTTATCACAAAAAGATGCTAAATTTAGTCCACTCCACCAATCCTTTCTCAGTTCATTTGCTGGACACGAAGAAGAGCACATCATGCCAAGGTAATCAACAGAGTGGTGGGAGCATGACATGATATATTTATTTTTCCTCTAAAACTCTATCTTTTCTGACTTATTCAAAATAAATAATCTTTGGTGCAGAGGATACTGGTGCAGACAAAGGATAAAATATAAGGAAGGTAAAAGGAAAGCACGTCTTCAAAATGTAAAGAGAAAAACTTGATAGTATATATTTCTCCCTGAAAATAGTCCATTATTACCCGCACTCGTGCTTCCCGGACCTCCATAAGACCAGGTAAGGAAAAAAGGAAGGAAGATGTGGTAGTACAGGCGCACGGCATGAATTCCCTTGTTACAACTTTCCACTGTGATAAGCGTACGTAGAAGGAAAAAGGAAGGGCGGTATAATGTTGACCTGGAAGACGGTACAAAAAAAGAGAATGGAAATTGCTGGTCGTATAACAATCAGCACGAGAGAAACCAGAATTCATACAGAGAACCGGAAGGGTGCATACTTATAGTTTCATCCTTTTTGTGTGTGTGTCCAGAAAATAAGATAAACACAATGTTAGTTTTCCTTTTTCTTCTAAAATGAATTTGAACAAGAAATGGAATTTGGAATGGTAATTTTATATTTTTGGCAGTCTTTTAAAAATTTTTTAGACGGACGGACATGAGAAGTGAAAACTCTTCCAGGTTATCATCATCATCATATATGCGCCTTCAGCCATACTTTAGGTAGGTGGAATATGCTCGCCATGTCGTCGTGAAGGAACTAACGAGTACTCTTTTCAGCTTTTTTTCTCCTCTCCTCTCCTCCATTCATTCATTCATTCTGCTTACATACACCTCGTAAATCAGCATTCAAAGCCGCCTTCTCCTTTTTTTCGTGCTCTTCTTTTTCTTCTTCGAAGAAAAAAAAACTACTCCACTTTCTTTTCTCTTGCTCCACAAACGACGGCTAATGATGAGCGATGCAGAAACGAGTAGAGAAGAAGAAGGAGAGGAAGAAGAAAAAAATTTTTGTTGTGAAGCAAAAAGGATAAGACGGAAGGTAATAATAATGCTGGTGGTAAAAAAACTGTGAACAGGAATGCTTCCATATATACATATAGATGAATATCATACAAGTAAAAAAGGAAAAAATGTGTTCAGATAACTTCAAAATAACACACTGAATACATGTGTAGCTGGAAAGGATAATGCGGGTAAAAAAGTCAGAATGGAAGCAAGAGTGAGAATTTCTTGTTTTTTTTTACCTTGCCTCTCCGTCAAAGTTTTATGAGATTGTCTGAAGAAAAAAAAAGTATTTTGGAAAAGGCAACGATGACAAGGTGAAAATATATACCCGTTTTCTTGCCCACATGGGTACTATATAGACACACGAAGAAGTTTCGAGACTAGCCTTTTTTGGGGGGAGAAGAAGGGAAAAAAGTTTTCTTTTGGGTAAGTACGAAGTGAGCATTTTCTGACGGTTATCAATTCTTCTGGTTCCTCAATGACTTTCTTAAAGTCTTGAAAGAAGTATTCCCACGTATTTTTTTTCTCTGGATTTTTATAAATGTGGCGACGAAGGAAAATTGAAATATTTGAGAAATTCTTTGCACACAGATGTTTCCCACCACTTTACTTAACGCTAATGGGAGGGAGGAATGCATGTGTGTGTGTGGTGCTGGAAGAGTGCTTTACACACATTTAATTTTATGGCACTTTTCGAACAATTCAGAAAGTTGGGAATGTGCTCAGTTAACAAGTTACTCGGAACTATTTAAACAACCATAAATTTTTTAGGACATGTGTGCCTACGTCTGTGTACTCCAGTCATGCATCTTATCTAATCTTAGCTGATTCTATGTGGATGCTGACTTTTAGGTAGAAATAGTGGTGGTTTGTGGGGAAAAGAAAGATATCCTTGTCACGTGATAGGATTTCTTGTGTGTGAACGACTTCGTTAATGAGAAAAAACAACAAAGAAAAGAAAGCCGGGATGGTCTCCAGATTAAATGAGATTTTAAAAGTGACCATGCCACGTGCTCACAAGGCTACTACAAGTAATGCATGCAAAATGAGAACTTGTGTGCACATGCACATAATAATAATTTTATTTCCAAGTAAAAGAGGTAACTTATTTTTTTCTCATGTTATTCATGCACTATACACTACTACTATGTACTCATTTACGGACAAGTAAAATCAACAACGTGATTAATATTCTCGTCATCAATTGGAAAGGACCTACTTCCTCCGCAGGAAACCACCAGCGCGTAAAAAATTGAGTTGGATGCTTTCTCTCTCGTGTGCACAGCGGAAAAAAGTAATGAAGCTGATGATTATGGTGGTGGTTGTGTACAGCGAATCCTCTTTTTCTCCCTTCACATGTAGTATTTTTTCCTGGGAATGGATTGTTGGCAGTGAGTGAGTGGAAATCGTATTATGTTTTAGTAAATACTATGAGCACGCATACCTTTCGTCATCATCACCCTCATCATCATCATCACCCATCACAGAAGTTTTTTTGCACAGAAAATAAAATTATTTTATTTGCACATATGGGAACCAAGTGATTAATATTCTCGTCATCAATTGGAAAGGACCTACTTCCTCCGCAGGAAACCACCAGCGCGTAAAAAATTGAGTTGGATGCTTTCTCTCTCGTGTGCACAGCGGAAAAAAAGTAATGAAGCTGATGATTATGGTGGTGGTTGTGCACAGCAAAACCTCTTTTTCTCCCTTCACATTTGTGTGATATAGTATTTTTTCCTGGGAATGAATGTTTGGCAGTGAGTGAGTGGAAATCGTATTATGTTTTGGTAAATACTATGAGCACGCATACCTTTCGTCATCATGACCCTCATCATCATCATCACCCATCACAGAAGTTTTTTTGCACAGAAAATAAAATTATTTTATTTGCACATATGGGAACCACCGTCATCAACGTGAATGCTTGGGTTCGGTGCTTTATCATTTACCCTTTTAGAATGCATACTTTTCCTCCACAACTTTTATTCATTTTGTTGTAAATACGGAGCAAAATGCGGAACTGAGACAGAAGGTTATCTTCCTCCCAATTTCTGCACAGCTCAAATGTGGAGGACATACATATACACAAAAAAATATATTCTTTGGAGGACGATGAATTCCCCCTCATTTTCCAGGAAAATGCCCTCGTGTCAAGACGAAAAATGATGCCATACGTCTTATACGAGCATGAAAAAAAACTAACAAAAAACCTGTTTTCGTGGAGAAGTGGGTTTCTAGAATTTTTTTCTTTGGTTTCATGATGTGGCAATCAAGATTGATCCTCAAATCCTCTGTCTTTCCCATTTCATTTTCTTCATTTCCTCGAAAAAAAAACTTTTTTTACACAAAGAGACAGCAAAAAAAGATTTCGATTATTTCCCTCCATCCCAAAAAGCATTCCTCATAAATGTAAGTAATGCCTGGTGTGCTCACGCGTGAGAGGAAATTTCATTTCTCCAAAAAAAGAAGAAAAGAAAATTACACATCCAAACGTATTTACATCTTTTTTTGAGCCAAAATATAAAAAAAGCTTTGTACTTTTCTTTTTTTCATGTGCGAATATGTATCTCCGTTGATGCTTGAAGGTATTTTGTATAAAAGCTCATTTTCGCTACGATCCCCGCACCAAAAGGGATAAACTCCGAGAAGAAAAAAATATATATATTCTCTTGTAACGGCTTAGCCAGTTGTTTGTTTGGAGCAGCTTATTTCTTTTGAAATTGCTCGAAGGAAGGAAAAGAAAGGAAAAGTAGAGAGGCTTGCAAGATGACGCGCGCGTAAATACTTTTTTAAAAATAAGAATGCAAGTTGGTCTCGTCTTCAACAACGAGACTTTACTCGGAGGATCATATAGTCTGGTCCGATGCTACCAAAAAAGTTTTTGCACAAAGTCATCTCATTGGTCCACAAAAAATTTTTTCTCGATGCTTCACTGACTTGTGTTTACGGTCAATGGTTTCCTACTTTAGCTTCAATGCGGTGTACATAATACGTCAACTTTTCTTCTTCTTATATTATACACTTGTGAAAAAAGGAACAAAAAACTTCTTTTCGCGTCTCGAAGAAAAGAAAAAGGAACAAAAACATTGTGTCTTGCCCGCTCACTCGAATTGGGTAACCCACTCAAGTCATTTTTTTTCTTTGTCTTCTTCTCAAAAAATGCAAATACACACGAATTGAGCTATTGGTCAGAAGAACCAAAAAAAAGAGAAAATATATATAGTTATCATTATGGAGCATCCGATTTGTGCGTACCAATAGTCTTTCTCGTGAAAACTGCTTTGAGGGAGGAGAAAGGCTTTATCGTCAACTTTCATGACTTCTTTTTATTTTTAGGAGAAACAACAGAGAAGAAGTTTATGTTGTGGAAAGAATGTTCCCAAACAAAACTTTTTTTATACTGGAAAGAACCCATAATACCTTATGAAAAGCTTGAGGGCCACCCACCATGTCCACGTGTATATTTTGTTTCTTTTCTTTTATGACTTAAGTACAACAAGTTATTGGCTACTTACATAAAATTTTGTTCCTTTCTTTTCTAACTAAATATATGTGGAGAGGATATAAAACATCTTGTCATATTGGTTGGTTTCCTATGAACTTTCCCATTTTCAAGAAGATTATTTCTATCGAGTAAAAATCTTATTGAATATATTTGTCTTATCATCAATAAATGCAACGAGTGTAAATACAACTCTGTGAATACATTATTCCTGTGATGATGCATGCGACCAGGATTTTTATTGGCCCTATTTCTACATTCATTGAGAACAAAGTCGAATCCATGCTGTTCTTTATTCATCG
>JAHZNF010002263.1:0-12240 GCA_027744215.1 Troglopedetes dispersus
AACCGATGAAGGATAAAAGGCAAATGATGTTGAGGCATATCAGGTTGCAGAAGATTTTGAAAACTGTTCGAAAAAACAAATTGAATTGTGATATGTATAAATCTTATTGTCAACTAACGGGAAGACTCACTAGTTTTGTGTTGATTGTAGCTTCTGTAAAAACTAACGTGTCAATTTATTTCTAATAGAATCACATTTTGCTGTAGGAATTGTCAACTAGCAAGTTGAAAATGGAACTGCCCCTGGTTTCTGTCAACTCTCTAATTTTCAATGTGACTTTTTCCCTCTGGTGGAATCTTCAAAGTGGATACTTTTTATTATTACTTTCTTTCGAGTGAAAAGAGAAAAGCAATTTTCTGATTGTTGCAAGGAATTAAATTTTTTATGGGGAGAGATTGAGAGCCTGCAGAAAAAAAGTTGTATGCCATTTGCAGAAACAGTTTGAGGAATTATGGAGCAATAGAATATAAATCTTTTGCAATATCTGTACCGCCTCGGGAGAACCAGTTCAGAGACTATTTTAGTGATAATAACGGTTGAGCGAGTTGATCCCTTTTTTCTCTCTACATTATTGTCTCCATGTTGGTAGTGTACTATGGTCATAATGTAGTAACAGTGCTTCAAAAACTTCCAAGGTTTATTTTTCCGCTCAACTTGATCGTTCATTTTCAAAAAACGACTTTCTTTTACTTACTAAATTGATTTTCTTCACTTGTGATTTCTCTTGACTTTATCAAAATTAGACACAACCCCACAATTACCTAAACTCTAACAATTGGAATTTGTGTCCAAAAAATTTTTTAACGGAGTTCATTCTTTACTTTTAAAAATATAAATTAACGAGAAAGGGACTATTAAAATGATTAAAAATGCATCAGACAGCTCCAGATCTTTTTCAAGGGTGTTCATTTTTTTAAATGCTTATCTTTTTCTGGGACTATCCTCAATTTTCTTTGAATACGTGAGCAATAAAGGAAGCGACTAGTAGCTCTTTTTTAAGCTAATGCGTTCCAACTTGTTCGTTGTTGGTATACATCTTTACAAGTTTATTTATTGCAGCAGTTCATTATTCATTCGTTGAGTGAGGAGTGCGAAAAACTAAGCTCAGTTTTATCCCTTTTACTATTCGGTAACGATGATAAAGACCTCCGGGCCCCATTTGTGCACACTTTTTTCACCACTTCTTTTGGGTATAGAGGAAGTACAGCGATGAGCATTCCGCTGTAATGAATTGCCTTGAAGCGGGCAGGAAAAAATGTGAAAAATTCACTCCTCTGCTCCAATAATATTACATGACACATACAAAATACACACATTTAGTCAGATAGACACGCCGATATATTTTTTTACACGGGACATACGTGTAAAGACGATTTAGGTCCCTGCTTCGATCTGGATGCCTGCTGCCTTTGTTACGACAATGATATTGCTTATGATAAGCGCATTATTATCTTCCATTAATATCAGTCAGGAGGAAAGTTGGCATGTAAGAAACCCAGTCGAAATGTACATGGCATTGTGCTTTTTTTTTCCTGGTTCCTCCTCCATTATTTTCGCATTCATTCATCATTTCATTTCATGTCGTCGATTAGTCAGTCAGTCAGCAAAGCAAGTGGCGCTTTATTAAACCGCATTCTCTCGCTTCTTTTCTGAACAAAAATTTTTTCACTGCCATTCTTTCTCCCTTTTTTCTCATTCTTTCCCCTTTTCTCAACCTGTTGTCTGCTGTGTGAAGAGAGGAGAAAAGCTTAATATTGAGTTGTTGTACAACCGACGAAGTTGTTGACGTGCCTGGAATGACAGCTGAAGAGCCGTAAAGCCCTGTCACCACAGTACAAACATAATAGTATTCCTTGTTCTTTTCTCTTGTTTTTTTGTATCATTTAAGCATTGCTGAAAATGCACCAGTTGGCAACCTACTTTAGTTTGTGTTTTCACCTGTTTAGTATAAAAGATAAGAGACGTGCAACATGTCAGATTACTGCTAAATTAATAAAGTTATGAATTGTTATCATAATTACTTTTCATAATCAGCAAAATGAAACTTCGTTTCTTTGTTGCATATTTAAGTAAGTAAAAATATTTTAGTTCCACATTCTCAGACACATCTGCTTATCTTGTCTTTTTTGGTTTGTGGACAAAATTCGCACTTTGTCTTTCCTTTTTTAGAACAGTACATGCCTGGGTTGGTTCTGCTCCGCTTCGAAAAATAAGATTAGAAATGAGCACATGAAAAATGTCATAATAAATATGTCACCCTCCGCGAAAAAAACGTAAATTATGTTTTACAAGGAAAATGTGTCAACATGGAAGAGGGAGAATGACGGTGCTAATAATTTGGCAGCCACTTGACGTTCCTCCACACTCTAAAAATAAAGGAAAAAAACCATAAGAAGCATTAGACACTGTCTTTTTTGTAGGTCGATAAGTATACCAGACACGTAATGTCATAACTTAACTGTGTGAACTGCGCGGGAGTTGGTTCGTCCACCAAAAAAATTTCTGCAACAGTTCAATGCAGTTAGGAGGGCTTTTATTAAGAAAGGCACAAAAGAGTGATAATATAAAAAAAACTCCTCAGCCTAAAACAACTTTCTCTATAACTGTGTGCGCCCAAAAATATGACCCACTCATAAATGGACTTTAGGTACTGTGCGAAAAACTGGGATAACATTGTAAAAAGGAGCTCTCGTTAATATCGTCTGTCCGGGCACATATATAATTCAAACTTTTTTTTTCTGGCAACGATCAAACATTATGTACATTCATATTTATCATACTACTTATAACAATGCTCCATAATAATATTCTCGAGCTGAAATGAGTCCATTTTCCGTAGTCATTTGAAAATCTTTATGAAATATGCAGGGGAAAAATGGGATTGAAAAGTGCAACACAATTTACTTCTTTCCGAGAAAAGCTACAGTTGAAATCTCAGACAGAAAATATTGCCCATTTTACCTTCAAAAATAGTGAAGAAAAAAAGAGAAAAATGTACACACAATGTCATATTTACTCCTTCCTCTATTTTCACTTTCTTTGCAAACGGCACAAAAAGTCTCTCTAAAAGAATCTATTATTCAGCTTTTTTCCAACAATGAATTCAATTTCCGTAAATCACCTTAAACGATCCCGCTGAACTGACTTTAAGCTTGAAGAAAAATATATATACCCACTTTATGAGAACCACTGGAAGCATAGAAGAGAAACATTAAAGGGAATAGTATCCTGTTGGATTTAGGATCATGCATTTACATGAAGGAGCATCTAATAAAAACCCATTTTTATTGAAACAATTCAGTGGAGTCCGCAGAGAGCGAAAACTGTGAACGTTGCAAGGACATGGACATTTTCTCTCTTTTTTTTCAATTCACGAATAAGCACTCCCCCAAAAAAAGAATCCTCGCAGTTTTTTTAGAGAGAATCCACCCTTCACCACCAATTTTCATCTGATTACGCAGCAGGTTTTTTTTCGTATGGGAAAATCCGTTTTCATTTATGCACACACATTTGTGTAATGTAGGTTCTCGCTGAATCCGTTTCTCTGTAAAAAAATACAGTTTTTATTTAAAGTAAAATGCCTTCATTTTTTCCAACAGGAGGAATATATTACTGAGCTGCGAGCTTCTGATGCATGCATGACTAGACCGTTTTATTATGCAATAATTGCGAAGCGGCAAGTTTTCCCGAATATAAAAAAAACCTTGTATAATATGTACTACTAAAACGTGTTGGAGCAAAAGCAACAGCAGTCTCCATATATGCATTTTTTGTATAATATTAACACAGAAAGAAATTAATGATTATCGACGAGCTTCCACCACCACCGCTAACAGCGGATATCGCATGAATTCACACTTACACACACGTTTATTGAGTGCATGGAAAATGAAGTCAGTATTAATATTTGGTTAATATTAATATTCCGGGATGTGGTTCCGTCTGCTCAGTTATTAAAGGAAGACGCTGGAGTTTGGAACACTTTGAGAAATTCTTCCTTTTATACCTTTTCACGAATTTCTTTTAAAACACAAGGTGCCCCATCTCCACAAAATCCCAATGCCAGCAATGTTTTCATATAAATACAAAAACTCCATGTGACTATGCATAAAAACTATATTAACATGTGCTCCAAGCAAAATGTTTTAGAAGAGGAAAGAAACGTATTCAATTTCTCCTGTGTTGTGGTGATACAAGGCAGTGAGCCACAAGGCTCCCAATTTTTTGTGGAGGCAACACCGACGCTGCGAAGCAGAAGCCTGGAAAAACTCCACGAAGCGTTGCTAGTACCTTCCGTATGTGCACAGAGGGTAGCAGAATGCACTATTCGCAAATGCGAAAAAATAATACAAGATGTGTGTAAGTGTGTATGTGCACTCGTAGGAATGTGAGAGATGCGAAAATTTCTTGCGGTTATCTTCCGTAGTTTGTGCGATAGACGTGAGCTTGCACTGCGGTTGTCGAATCTGAAGAAAGAGCGGAGGAATTTCTTTTTCTTTTTGAAAAGATTCCAATTTCCTGTGTTCACAGAAGAAAAAGGAGAAAGCACGTGGTGCAGTCATGGTTGAACGTGTTCGCCTCTATTATTATTTTTATGGCGCATGTTGTCTTTCCTCTCACGAGAACATAATATGGGATATTATTATTAATATTTTTTCTCTTTGTCCTGTGTTTTTATTCCGAAAATGAAAATAAACTGCTACGATTACTACGTATTAAAAGGAGTACAATAAAAAGATCTCCCCACAAAAATTAGTTTATGATGCATTTATTATTCTCTTTTTATTTTTGGCTCAGTCATTTCCAGAACGTCATTCAATTTGTGAAAAGACGCGTTAACACTTTTATGATATCAAATTTTTCGGATAAAAATAACCACAAAAGAAATTGCACAAAAGGCAACCAACATACTTTGGACACATTCCTCTTTCAAGCCTTAGTCGAGCACTCTTAAAAAATAATGCACACAGGACACACGTTTTCCAATCTGTGTTCTTTTTGAGTGCCTATCGAAATTCCTCGAAGGCAGGATAATGGAAAAACACTGTTAAGCTGGCACTTGACGCAGACCACGTTTCCTGCTTCGAACCTCCTTTATCCTTGGAGGCAGCAGAGGAGAGAACAAAAAATATATCTTATCAGCTACTGATACCAGTTTTTGGCTCATGATAAAAAAAATACTAACCAGAGGTACTTATATAATCCCTTTTGAGCATATATATATATTTATAAGACACTTCATCTAACTCAGAAGATGAATCAAGCCTTTTGTTTGGAAAGTGGAGCCAAAATAGCCCACACGGAATTTCTCCAACCAAGTTTTTTTTTTCTTGAAGAGGGCCACTTATGCCTTTTCTGTTTTCGTTCCGCACGAAAATCTCCCCAATCTACTCTTCCACCATAAGTATCTTATCTTCCGAGGAGCAACCTTTACCTTTTTTTCGAAAATAAAAGTGAGAGTGCGTTACATCCATGCACCTTCTTATCTTCCATTCTTCAATGTTGATGCAGTTCCTCTTCTCAAAACAAATCTGATCCATTCACAAAAAAGAAACAAAAGCGCTTACCTACAAAACCTTTGCTATTTTTCCTCCTTTATTTTTGAAGGAGCAGCTCATGCTGAAGAAAGGGTTGTCTCAAGTGTGTTTATTTATGGTGGCTTCCCCCAAAAAATACCCACTCTCCAGAGTTAATTTTAGGATGCTCCAGAGTGTGTGTATTCTGTTAGATCTATAATGGAAAAAAATTATTATTCATAAGTTTGAGAAGAGGAGGTTTTTGGTTTTACCCAAGATCTCTCAAAAAACAATGGGAAAACATCCTTGGCCTTGTGTGTAGTTGGATTCAATTAGCGGAGTGAAGTGGTCCACATACATATGTGCACACAAAAAGGAGTTTTTGGTTTTACCCAAGATCTCTCAAAAAACAATGGGAAAACATCCTTGGCCTTGTGTGTAGTTGGATTCAATTAGCGGAGTGAAGTGGTCCACATACATATGTGCACACAAAAACGGAGAGAGATTTTCATGGAAATCATGTTTGTTTTCCTTCCCTCATCTTCTCTCCAAAATGTTATTTCTGGAGCACTCTGCTGAAAAGAGAGAATTTAAGATTCTGGATCTGTGGAGATGTGAAAATTCTTTTTTCCTTTAGTGTGTGTGTGTGGCCGGAATTGGAATAGGTAGGTGGCACATAAAATGGAGGCCTGAACAAAATTCACTCGCTTTTCATGTGGTGGCGCAAGCCATAATAGTAGAAATGTATTTGTATAAAACTTCCACTTGTTTTCCGATATAAAAACAGGAAAGGATTCTCACACAAAAGATATGACCAACAAACACAATGTAACAGTTTTATAATTTTTTTTCCACGAGGATTGGAAGGACACACAAAAAGATTTCCCTGGAACATTACCTCTTGGACGTGACTAAGTGGTCACTATTTTTCCAAATGAGGGAAGAGGACCAAAAAAGTAGTGCAGAAGGAAAAGGAGCAAAAAAAACTGGAGATTTTACTTGCACAGCTTTCTCTCCATTCTTTTACGTTAGTATGTGGAGCAGTGTGTGCATTAATTTTACGAATCAACTGCAAATGGCACAAAAGAGGAAGAGAAAGCAGCAGTAGAATTTACACAAAAGCTCTGAAACACTTTAAATATATATAAAAAAATTAAAAACAAAAAAATACGCTTATGAAAACTTCGCCGCCGTTCCTTCATTTTGTGCATTGTATATACTCAGTAGGAGGAGAAGCAGATTGGGTATTTCTTACGTTTTTATAAAATGGTTGCTACAAATTACGATTACCTTCCAAAACTCAGTACTAAAGTATCCACATACATTTATATTGGTCATGCATAAAGTAACAAAATACATTTCTTTCTCCTTTTTTTAACAAAAAAAACCTGCACCAAAAATATATAGTTAGGCAGACTGGAAAATTACTTCTATTACGTTCCAGCGCAGCGCATTCAATGAAAATGGGTGAAGAAGACCTTGCGAAACTACAAAAGAGATTTTTTTTTCAGATGAATGTACACAAAACTGAAAATGAGTTTCTGGTCTTCGAAACACATTTTTTTGGCTAAAGCGTGCACAAGTTCATTTCGAGGATTTTATTTTCTTCACCATTCAACTGTGAAACATTAACAAAATTCGAGAATAAAATATATATACGTATATTGCAAGATAGAAAGAACATTACAAATTGAAAGCAAGAAAAAATATATATTCACTTTTTTTTAGTAAAAAAGGGACCATTTTTCCATTGTGCGATTCTTTTATTACCAGAATTTTTTTTGTAGAAAATGTGTGCATGTGAGTATGAATGTGTACACAGTCTAGTTTGTAATAATGGCAGACAATGGTCAGCAGGATTTTTTGGAAAGAAAATTTATCACTTCATCGTTACACGTTTTTTTCACCAGCACTTTTTCCTCTGTGCACACATTTGCACAATCATGCGGAACCAACACACAAAAAAATATGGACACAAACTACCAACAAAACGGAACACTCCCTACTTAGACATTACACATGGAAGATTTGTTGGAAAAGTAATAATAATTGCAGTTCTGCCAGTGAATCCTTTTTTGTAAAATGTCCGTGTGAGTTGCTTCGCTCCATATATTCCTTTTTCCTCCTTTTATTCAGAAAATTTACATTATTGTCCTCCATGAAAAGGAAAGAGACAAACAACTATTTACCTCGTATTTTTTTGTTGTGCTTGCGTGTATGTCTGCAGATAACTATCGTGTTTTCTCTCTCTTTCTAGACCTGCACGAATCGAAAAAACCGGTTTATTTACGTTTATCATTACTTGACCACTTTCTTGACAGGCACGTGTAATTTTTGAATCAGATCAACAATTTTCTCCCGCTTTCTGATAAAAACCAAAGTTGAAAGAAAATGAGAAACGTGTATTATGGGTTATCTTCGTTTTCCCTGGTAAATGGTCGCCAATTGTCGGTAGAAAATCGAGGCAATATCTCACGAACTGTTGGGTCAAATCTATTTCATTTTGGAAAGATCTTAACCATTACCTTCTCTGCAGCTGAACCAATAGATATCTAAAGTAAATGAAAAGTTGTGGTTTTTACTTTATAAGAAAAAAATAATAATAAGCAATGCTTCTTCCTCACCCGTCCGCACCATAAATAGGTTATGGGGGTATGATTTTGGTTGTGGAGGTAGTATCAGTTTTTTTTGTGGGAGATATTTTCTTTATTCTGTTTAGAAGGCAATTGTTTTTTGCGTGAAACATGCTGACACGGACTTAATCCGTTTCCGCGCAATTTATTCTGACACACACGGGAAACAACGCCAGACCAGAAGTTTATTTCATTTCATTTTGGTTGGAAGGCAGAAAACAGCAAAATGTTTTTTTTTTCAAAATAAAAACACAATAAATACAAATTTTTCGTGAAAATTAAATTTAGTGCCTGGAAAAGCTCACATGCGCCAGTATATTTTGTTACATGGTTTTTCTGCAGACATTAGAATGGAGCAGTATCTCGAAAAAAAATATTGTATTCAGTGTGTGTCCATTTGTGTGAACACGATAATATGTTGAAGGAAGCTACCCTGACTTTCTTGTATCGTTGGAGAAAATTTGTGTGTGGCTTATCCTGTCTGGAAAAGGGCACACACAGTAAAAATGATGGCCAATTTTTTTAAAGGCTGGAAAACTGCTGATCTGGGCAGAAAACTCTATGTGGGCATCTCTCCTTTTTTTAACCGTTAACCCTTGTCCACACATTCTGTATTTTTTTGCTCCACCGCCAATAAAAATTGCCAAGAAATAAGATAAGTACCGGGAATAAGCGGAGTGCAATGTATGTTCTCAAGTTTTTCTTTTAAGGAATCTTTAACGAAGCGGAAACAGTCGGAGTAAGTCTGTTTTATACGTTTGCGACGTGCTTTGTCCATTTTTTTTTCATCTCACCCTCCATTTTGTTAAGTGGCGGTGGGAAGTTCAAAGAGAAAGCATAATTTTCGTATCAATTCGCTACTTCCAGAGGATGTCAGCCATAAAATGGAAACAATGGAGAAGTTGCAGGAAGCAAAAAAGCTTCGAAATGGTGAAATCTAGCATGATGATAAGTTGACTGATAACTATACACAAACTACTTACCGTCAAATGAAGAGATTTAGTACCTGTCGTGGTTTATTTTTCAGTGAATGACCATTTAAGTTTATGTTGGCGTGGGAGTCCAAAACGCACCGAGATTATTCTTGACACCGGAAATGTCCTAAAAGTATAAACCCTCAAAAGAGGATCAGAATTTTGTATCTCACCCACCTCCAAAAGCTTACTTTTTGTATTTCCTTCTTACCACATTAAAATACGGACAGTTTCATTCCCTCTTTTGTGGACACAAACTTGTCTGCATTGAACATGCCTTCAGTTCCTCCTTCTGTGATCAGTTTTACTAAAGAGATCCATCTCTCTCCAAATAACAACCGAGATTATTCTTGACACCGGAAATGTCCTAAAAGTATAAACCCTCAAAAGAGGATCAGAATTTCGTATCTCACCCACCTCCAAAAGCTTACTTTTTGTATTTTTGTGGACACAAACTTGTCTGCATTGAACATGCTTTCAGTTCCTCCTTCTGTGATCAGTTTTACTAAAGAGATCCATCTCTCTCCAAATTAACTGCTCCATGTGTTTCTATTTTTACGGCTTGGGAGATCTTTTCATGGCCAAAATTAGAATTTAATAAACACCCTTTAATATTACCTTCTATCATATCTTACCACTTCACATAATATGTAAATATTTTGATTCGTAAACTTGTTAGTGTTCATTATTGAATTCTAGCACGCAGTTTATCATTTGCACAAGAGAAAAGTATGCTCTATGCGTGCATCTTGATGGTGTCCGGAGGAAAAATAGATTCACCTTTCAACTTCCAGATAATCCAGATGAAAGAGAACGATACCACCTCTGCTTCTCCGCAGGATATCAATCAGCTAAGCTCCTCGATAGGGGAAATATATATACATATTTTGTGCCAAAAGCAGTGCACAGCCCACTTCACAGAGGATCAAGTACATGTGTCATAATAAAAAATGCTGCGAGCAGCTCCGGCAAAAAATTGGAAGCGATGCAAACTGTGCATGAGCAGCCTTATTTTTCATTCGAATCTTTTTTTGTGAGGAAGAAGCAATTTGTGTAATGCTTGTGTCCACTTTAATTTTGACCCAGCAAGTTTCGCGAATCGATGATCACTCCTCCAAGTAAATAATTTTGTAGAGAAAAAACTGATAAACATTGAAATGATAACCTTCACAGATAAAATATTATTTTTTCTCTTTGTTCATTCTTTTTTTGGTAATCATAATTTATGAATGCTCCATTTTTATTACCTCCTTATCATCCTCACTTTGCTGGTCATCAGTCATGAGAAGGGAGCGGAAGGAATGAAATTGTGAATGCTTCAAAGCTCAATTCACATGCACGAGTTCCCATTTTGACAGATGGAGCGCTTGATACCAGTTGACAAGTCAATTGATACTCGTGCACACTGGAAGTGACTTTTATAGCATCAATTGGCTCAATTCTGTTTCTCACTTGGCTCAACTATCCCAACCAACATTTTCTCTCAAGATTGAGTGGAGCATTGATATGCAAAGAAGGATGCTGAAAACATAATAGTCAAACGTGTGCAAAAATGAATTTGAAGGGGAGACATCAATCTTTGTCGAGTTTCAAGAATTCCACAATTTCCCAAGAACATTTTCTCTGATTGCTTTCTCCTTCAAAATAATGCAGCCCCGTTTGGTCGAGTTGTAATACATTATTTTCTCTTCTTATCGAAATTAATAATCAAACTTAATATGGCCAATACATCAAAATACATTATTTATGAACCATATATTTTATCATCTGACAAGCTAGAGTAAATAATGAAGGAGGAGAGTCTGGAAAGATCGTTATCGAGTACACAAAAGAGATTTCTCGATAACTCACACACAAAAAATACTGCCATTGAGACAAGTCATTAAAAGTAGTGTGTGCTTGTGTCAGCTCGGAGGTGGTGATCAATTCAGAAATAAAAATTCTGAGTCATAAAAAGTAAAAAAAAATGGTGAAGCATAACGATCTTTCTGTAGGAAAAAATACATTGAAGTCCTATTCCACGAAAAAATGCACACAAAAAAGTGTCATTAGAACCACCCGGAAATTTTTTTTGTAATCAATAATAATCCTGGCCGATATGTAAAAAGTATTATTAAGTGTGATTTCCATTCGGTAGTCAGATTTTGACAAGAAGACGAAATCATTACGCAACACGATAAAAAACAATCTGCAATCATTCATTAAAGCTTATCAAAAAAATGGAGCAGAAATAAAAAAATAGTCAAACAGGAACTTCAGCAGTACCATTCGGTCCACTTGTGTTTCCAGTCACCCTAAAATCCAATTCTACTAATGCGTCCTCTCATCCACTTTAACTTCTCTTCTCTCCTGTTTTTCAACAACCACTGAATTTTCGCAAAAAAAGAAGGAATGAAGGAAAAAAGATTTATAAAGGAGAAATCGTACGTGCACATAAATTCCTTCCAAATTCTCCTGTTTCTTTCACCGTCAGTTCAGTGTCAATAAACCGTGACCGATACAGAAGGAGGATTCTTGCTCACCCATTTATGCACACATAGTACACTATGCACATATATATTTGTGCACATTTTTTCTTTGCATATCTCCACTTCCTATGCAGTTCCCCGTAGCCATCCTTTTAAAAGCCATTCATTTTACCACGTAAGAATCCGTTTTGCATGGTATTTGCCACTACTATGAAGGTGCACACCGCGAACAAGCACACATGTTATATTTTACTAGGTAAACTCATTATATTCTTTTTCACATTCTTTGTACTTGGAGCACACCATTACTTAACTTACCGCAGGAGTGTGTGCACCGGAGCGGTTCTGTTCCCAGAGCTGAAGCAAAAAAGCATTAGCTCCCACGGTTTGTTGGCGTGACTCCTGTCTCGAAAAAAACGAAAACTTTCTAGTTAACGCGTTAGCTCTTCCAAGAAAATCAAATAGATTGCTTCCGTATTCGTTTTGTTCCGAAGAAAACCATTACGCAATATAAATGTACATTTATGGAGGAAAAAAATATTCGCCGTTGAGTATTTTTCCATTCTTTCTCCGCCAATCGTCATGATTCATTTCCTCAAGCAGGATTTCATTTTCCGGTCCACTTGCAAAACACAATAATGTCCCACTC
>JAHZNF010002264.1:0-24009 GCA_027744215.1 Troglopedetes dispersus
GTTGTATTGAAAGGTTTACTGCCAAAAGAATACTATGAGCATTTTTTAATACTGCACGTGGCTGTCACAATTTTATGTAGTAGACGTCTCCAGCCTGTGTATTTAGAATATGCACAAAAACTGCTTATTTATTTCGTTCAAACCTTTGGAATTTTGTATGGTCGAGAGACTGTTTCTTATAATGTACACAATCTGATTCATATTCCGGAAGATAGTAGAATATTTGGTGTGCTAGACAATTTTTCCACTTTCAAATTTGAGAGCTATTTGGGCTTGTTGAAATCATATATTAAGTCAGGGAATCGACAATTAGAGCAAGCGTATAATAGGATAAATGTGATAGAGCGGATGGTGGGAAGATTGCATGCATGTGCAAGCCATCAGACCAAGGAGTTTGATTTAAGTGATAAGCCAGGTGATCGCGGGTGTATTCTAAAGAATACATCAGTGTTAGTAATCTCTCATATTGAGCAACTCAACGATAAAAATATTCTTGTTGGTCGCATACTGACAGACGAATCACCATGTTTCACAACTCCTTGTGACTCACGTATTTTCCAAATAAAGACTTATGCTCGAGAAGGGGAATTAGTGAAAGTGAATTCTGATCAGGTGCAGTCAAAAGCACTCATTTTTCCTACAAGTTCGGGCATCGTTGTATTCCCCATTCTGCACACAACTGATCAATAATGTACTGTATCGTGGAATTTCCCGGTCCATCGACTTCCGTTGCAATTGCACATAAAAGTTGGGTTTATGGGAAAAAGTGCTACTGGCCACCGTTTTGGAAGAACAGCACCAAATTGAACACAGCTTTGAGATTGGGAACTCAGCCCGATCCCTCAACTTGGCAGCTGTATGAGATCCATATTGTAGGTAGTAAATATTTTGGTAAGTCAAATTTTGCATTATATTGTACTGTAAATAAATTATAACCATACTCAAATTGTTTTAAAATATATTGATACTTTTACTAATTTATAGATACATACGAGGAAGCGAGGCGCAAGCTCAACCTTCCGCAAGAAAGACTAGATGCTTCGGAGTTATCGTCGGCCGAGGATTCCAGGAAGGACCGAAAACGGACCTTCTTTAAAGCCAATGAGGATGCTGACAGTGAGGACTCCGACCAGGCACTCCTACCTTCCCCTTCAATGTCAAAGAAAGCAAGGCGCAACCCAAGCAAAAGCAAAGTTCTGAAGTTGCCAGTGCTCCCTCCACCACCTTCACCGGTGACGAGCACCATGGTAAACAGTCCCTCTCCATCACTTGTAGCTGTGGCCAATCTACAGGACGAAGTAATGCATTTTTTTGTTGATATGAAGCAAATATGGATAAGTGGCAAGTCATTCCTCTAATATTTATAATTATAGGCAGTAGTGTTCGACCAGGAGGTTGGGGAAGGATCATCGTGCACTGCTGTCCAGACAGTGGCCTCAGGAATCACGGCTGTCGGCTTGCCCTTTCTTCCGGATCAATGCAAGTTTACACTAGTGAAGTATAATTTATTTTTGAGGAATAAAATAATGAAACATTCTGAATTTACAGTCACTAACACCGCTTCTGGTTCCCGTGATGCTCCAACCTTGTGTCACCAGTACACTTTGAACCCCACTACAAATTCCAATGTTGCTGCTGATGTCCGCCCTTACTCATCCCATGTCAGCGCCCATTACGGACAACCCGGCTATAACTTGTCAGTTCAAAGTCAACAGCTTCAATCATGTAAGTTCAATGGCTCATTAAGTTACATCATTCGGTTTGACAAGAAAATTTAAAACACTGATCATAATTAGCATTTGCTTTAGGTGACAACGACCTGTTGAAGACTCTACAAATACAGATGTCAATTCTAACTGGGAAGGTCGATCTCTGCTTGGACCTCTTGAGAACAGTCGTGGATGCGAAATTTCATACCGTTGATCCTGATCCCTCCGTTAGGCTACCAGTTACTACGGAAGAGGAATTTGATGCATTGAATACAAAGTTGGATGACAAAGATTCAGGAGTTAGAAACGACTTGGTATTGATAGTTTTTGCGTAATGGTCTTCTGTAGTTTTAATTTGTATATTTATCACTTCTTTTTTATGATCAATTTAAATCTAAATTTCAGATAACACTGCTATCTGTTACTGGAGGAAACAACGCCAACCAAGTAGCACACAGAGTGATGACAGCATTGATGACAGATACTTTAATGAGTACGTTCAGTTTTGCTGGTAAACGTGGCGAAAAGCGAGGTTTCAAAATGACCAACATGCTCAGGGTTGTTTGCGGTATGTGATTACATTATGACGTAAATTTAGTTAAAAAATAAGATAAATGATAATGGTATTATTATAATCCGTTTTCAAAAATTAACATTTCCACAGAGGCTGTCAAAAGGCAACCCAAGGGATCGGTCGCATCTTTCCAGGAGATTGAGAAGGCCATTGAGTATTGGATAAAACGTGCATCACAGCGCTGTTTACATAAAGGGTAAAATTCAGTTATTCCTAATAACTATATTGTCATATATAGTTTTATCGCGGTGCAGCGCTTCGAGTAAAAACAAATCATTTTTACTTATTTTATAGGGAGACCAATCCATCTCGCATGCCCAGCTTTGATGGAAATGTGGAGGTTAATATAAACAGCTAAAAGATTTTGCTCAGCAGTGTTTAGTTTAATGCTTAACAGTGAGTTAGATTTAGTGATGATTTTGTAATAATTTTGTGCAGCAGGATATTCAGAAGAAAACACATTAAATTCCAGCAATAGTTTGGACAATGTTATTTGAGTAATTTTTATTCATTTTCAGTACTTTCAACCAAAATCACCAAGCACAAGCATCTTCAACTAAGAATTTGAATGGTACTGAGGACTAAAAGAGCCCAATTTAAAGTGGTACCATCAAAACCGTAATAGTACCAAGCTTTAGGTGACAAATGTACCGAAATGGTACTGCACTGATCCTAGTTTGTTTGGGTTTTTTACGGATTAGCTTGGTACTCACGAGTACTGAAAACACCAAACGAGTACCGTTTTCGTACTAAAATGGATATTTGGGATACTTCTAGCACATACCCTGAGAATCATACAGGATCCTTCTGGCACATGCATTATGATTTTGATATGATACGAGGCTGCTGCAACCAAAAAAATATACTGAAAAGGATTTAGCACATACCCTGAGAATCATACAGGATCCTTCTGGCACATGCATTATGATTTTGATATGATACGAGGCTGCTGCAACCAAAAAAATATACTGAAAAGGTTGAGGCAACAAAACGGTTTTCCTCTCTCAGGCACGGCATTACACACCACCAGCCACGCACATTTCATCGTACGTGGATTGGAGCAAGAGCGCGTTTCTTTTAACAAAAAAATAGGAAGAAAAAGTAAGCAAGACAAGGAACCTGCTTGAAACCAAGCACCAGTGTCATCGTCATCACGATCATCATCACACGACGACTACCACACGGCATATTCCCTCATAAAAAAGAACAGAGCTGGTACAACAAAAACTACACCTACAGCCAACACACCTCTTCCTTTTCTATTTGCACATCTTTCTCTCTCTCTCTCTCTCTCTCTCTCTCTCTGTTTCCCCCTCTTGAAAAAAAAAGAAAATTGTAGAATCCACACACACACACACACTCTCTGGCAATATGACTGAGGATAGAAGTTGGTTCGTTGTAGTGCAGAGGTACTTTTCTGTACGTGTCTTACTCCTCAAAATTGTGTTTCCTCGCTTAATCGTGATGACGACTACCACACGGCATATTCCCTCATAAAAAAAGAACAGAGCTGGTACAACAAAAACTACACCTACAGCCAACACACCTCTTCCTTTTCTATTTGCACATCTTTCTCTCTCTCTCTGTTTCCCCTTCTTGAAAAAAAAGAAAATTGTAGAATCCACACATACACACACTCTCTCTCTCTCTTTGGTAATATGACTGAGGATAGAAGTTGGTTCGTTGTAGTGCAGAGGTACTTTTCTGTACGTGTCTTACTCCTCAAAATTGTGTTTCCTCGCTTGGAACGCTCTATTTGAAAAGATGACGAGGGAGAGAGGGAAAAAGAGAAAATATTGCTTCTAGTGTGTATGTGCCTGTTTGCTTGCTCAAGTATACAATAGTTTTTGGTATGGGTGTCCTGCTGGTCAATCATGTTTTCTTTCGTATGTATGTATTTTTTTGGAGGAGACAACATTTGCGTTGCTAGTGGTGCTGGGGCATACCCAAGAGAAAAAAGATGAGAAAGTACAAGTGAATGAAACAGGCATACATTTCCTACCATGAACAATACATTTTTGCGGGGATTCTTGGTTTTGTTTGAGTATGCTTGTCAATGGGGCACGCATGTTGTGCACGTATCAGAGTAGTGGCAATGTGTGCAGCCTGTGAGAATTGGAAAAAACCTCCTTTCTCACTCATAAACTCTACAGGAGAGGAAAAAAAGAAAAATAAGAGTGAAGGAGAGTGGGGGAGCACAAATGTGAGAGAAAAAGGGAAAAAAGGTAGCAGAAAAACCAGTTCCAAAGAGCTTTCAGTTTATATCATTCGTATTTTTCTCCGCTTGTTGGCTTCCAAACTTACTGACTTTATTAAATACATATGGTGATCTCGAGTCCAGTTTTTGAGAGTTAACTCACCACCAACCACCGCTACCATCATCATATAATCATCATTGTCAGCAGTGTAGTATCACTCTACGCATTTCAGCTGGTCACGAAGCTCATATACTTGAAGACTATACATTGACTACTTAAAAGACACTCGAGTTGGCTGTCTTCCCCCTTTTCTCTTGATTTTCCTAATCCACTCCAAACCCACTATATAAACTACGGAGTGAAAGCACAACTTGCTCTTCTCCATCTCCAGTCAGGAGCTGAGGAGCATATAATGAATATATAAATTAAACGCCAGAAATGCGAAAGAAGAAACAGAAAGAGGAAATGGAACTGGTGAGTTTGGCTGGTATTCATTTCTTCAAGTATTTCGAAGCAACACTAAACTACAAGAATTTACCTACCGCTCCGTCCATCCGAACCATGAAAAAACTTTTTGCATTCTCAAAACATTTTTTTACCCTTGGCTCGAGTCAGCAAAATAAGAACTATGTTTTCATTCACAGAAAACTTTATCGTGAGTTCGACAACCGCTCTGAATACCATTTCGTACTCCATCCTTTGGCGAAGAAACAAGACCCGGTTTGTGTAACACTTCCCAATGATAAATATTCACTTTATCTAGCCAAACAAAGATACATAATAGCAATGGAAGAATATAATACGAAAAGGAGAAAAGAAATACCATCAATTTGTTTCGTATTCTTTACCATCTCATTTCCTCGAGTGGCACAGGCAGCCACGGAAAAAAAACAGGAACGAAGGATTACTTCATGATGTTTCTTATACATATATGCACTTGTGTACACAGACAAGAGAATGATGTAGCAACAGTCGAACAGGTCTATGTGGACTGCCACTGACCAGAAGCAGCGGACGCAAGAAATAGACCATGAAGCTGTGTTTTGAAAAAGAAAAAGGGGAAAAACAGGAAGATGCTCGTCTCCATGTGTGGCGAAAGTAACAAGTATAATGCATAATAATATAAGATGCGTAACACATGTTTCGTATTATGGACAGTTCTTCCTTGCATCATTTTTTCCTAGTGTCATAAGAAAGTTGAGAAGATAGATGGGAGAAAGATAGTGAGGAATGAAAAGGAGAAAAGTGGCTCGCCAACTTGAAGTGGACAAAATCAGTTTCCTCTATTATTTTTTACTGCAACGAAATAACTCGCACATTCTCTTCTGCCAAGAAAATGATCCCTTCTATTCTTCTCAGCGAGCAAAATCAAACACACTTTTCCCGATCCTTTTTCGTCTTTCTTCATGTTGCAAAGGCAAGATGCAAGTGTGTGTGCGGTTTGTATAGACACCACTTGTACCTTGGGTTTTTACAAGTCTATGCGGTTGAGCCAGAGACGAAAGAAAGGAAGATGAAAATGATGCTCCCTTTCTTCGCATTTTTTTTGTCCTTTTCGTATGTTTATCCGCAACACGATATTTTTTGCAAGTCACTATTGTATATTGTTATGAGTATAGCATGTTATAGATTGTGTCTGAGTTGTTGATGTCCTCTCATGAAAAACCGTTGACAGAAGGGAATAAAAAGGAACGCGTGGAGCAGACTAGATATACTTAAACATATTCAAACAGGCATTTTTCCTCGCTTTATATTCTTTCGGGGTTGTCTCTTCTGCTCATCTAGCCTCCCTGTCTCTCTCGTCTTTTTTTATTTCGTATAAAAAAATTTCTATCTATCGTGATGATTTTTACACGATTTCGGTTTTTCTCCGACGAACCAAGACATTTCTTCATTTGATCGCTTTTTAAGTCTCCAACAAAATAGCAATATATATACACTACTAATAAATTTTTTCGCAGGCTGGCGTTTTTAGATTTGGGCTGCAATTTTTTCCCCCTTTGGTATTCAATCAACGTTATCATAAATTGTTAGAGAGAAAGGCGAAGCTGGGAAGAGGGGAGAATGGAAGCAAAAAATATAATAATAAACCGCGAAATGAGTTTTTTACTATCATCATCATCATCATCATTACTATCACGTGCTTCCAGTGTAATACCATTCGAATAATAAATAACCTCCCCGAGATCTATCCACAATGAAGAAAAACCGAGCAAACAAACAAACAGGAAATAATTTACTGTATCAATCACCAGTAGCTGCCTCGACTGCCTATTACCCCACTACTATGCTGTGAGGCTTTTCCCTATCTCCCTTCCTTTCTCTTTTTCAATTCGATTCATCCAATTGAAAATCTGAAATGAGTGTGTTTGAAGGAAATAATAAAAATAGAATCAAATAAAAAAACAGACACAAACAAACTTTATCGAATAGCAAGTGTTCATATAACGTAGGCATGGATGGCCAGCATTCGATCGAAACAGCAAATTTGAAAACAAAATTATTGTCATGCGTTACATTCTTCTTTTTTCACACGCTAAGCAAAAAAAACATGTAATGGGAGAATGTCTCTTTTCCATTTCCGAACCAATTCGGGCGAATTAATCAACATGAGTAGAAGAGGAAAAAGGACGATTCAGTCGAGCAAAAAAAAATCACGGTCTTAAGAAAATCAACTAATAGAATAGGAGTCTTTGTAATTGTCAGAATGTTAATAATGTGATAACTGGAGCAATACAACGTAGCAACAGCGACAGCCAATGAAGTGCACGGACCAGCACGTTCCTATTAACATGACGAGTCTACCTTGAAAGCTGCCATTATTACCCGTCTATTAAATTATATTCATCTGCGCCTTCGACGTCCTTCCTATCGCCATTAATATCAGACTCGATCATTCCGCCATATTTATAACTTTCACTTTTCCTCTTCTATATTTTTATCACGTCGTAAACAACATACGCACGAATGCAAGGAAATATCCACGGCTAAAGTACGTTTCTAGTAGTGTGCATGTGTGCGCGGAGTAGTGTACCACAGCTCCTTTGATATTATAATAATATATAACAAAAGGGAACAAGTGCGACGAACAATATTATTGAAAAGGAGTAAAGAAGAAAGTGAACTGCTGATGAAGAGAAACTTAAAGAATCATAGTATCTTTGCTGCACACACATGCCCACAGCACAAAAGCCTGTGTACCAGGGGTACATTCCTCGATTTACGAACCTGCGAAAAATTGTGCATGTGTTCTGCTTTGACTTCCGTAGCACCCTTGTGCTTGCGGAAAAAAGTAGAGTGTGCCTTATTTTGTATTGTATTAGTGGATCTGTTTTCTTTTACGGAAGAGTGATACATGTCGTGAGATTGTGTAGCAGACGTGTTCAAAAAGTCCTTCCATTTCCTTGTTTCTCCCTCCAAAAAATAATATTTTTGCCCTGTCGTTCATTTTATCGTCATTATTATAAGGGAGATGTAGAAGGAGAAGGGGAAACATCAGCGCCCAAATATATTTATGGGTGCATGTATTTTTCCTTGTTTTCTCCTGCACCTTTCCTCTATAATGTGCGCTGTATTCGTTGCCATATTTGGATTTTTATGTGGACGGATACAGCAACAGCATCAGCGACAGGAGGAACAGAGTCGCTGCGCCTATTTTGCCATGATTCTATTGAATCCTTCTTGGCTGCCTTTACTACCACAACCGACTGCATACTCAGTCAGTATGTGAGCTCTGTGTATATTACGTGAAGGCATGCATGCATGCATAGGCATTCAAAACAAGAAGTTCAGCTAGACAAGAAGCTCCAGGAGCTCCAGCTCGAACACAGCAGCAGCAGCAGCAGCAGTGAGAAACTTTTGAAGAGAAAAAAAGTTATTATTGTAAGTCACTCGAGTGAGGATGGAATGAGGGGAAAGAAAAAGTGAAAAATACTTAGACAACTTTCACTGCTTTCTGCTTCGCTCCACTACTACAATACCATACCATTTCCAAGCTGCAGGATCTACATTGTAGAAGCGAGACATGGTGTTTGCTAAGTTTCACTGGTTTTCTCAGAGCTTTCCTTCCATTCACTCATTCGCCTGAGAGTAGTCTCGCCAACAACATCACAACTTATTGCACTGTTCCTCCTCTGCAAGACCACACACTGCGTGTGTTTTTTTAAAATTCTTCTCTCTCTCTCTCTCCTCTCTCTCTCTGTCTTTCTCTACTTCACTACCATAACACCAAAATCAACCCGCTTGCTTTTCTCTACTCTGTGTAAAAATCATATTATTGATACGAGGTACATTCTTTCACAACTACTCCTACTACATTGAACACCACTTTCTCCGCCAATTGTTTTGATTTTTATATCAGCAACAAAAAAGTAACATAATATATAGTCGCTTGCTCTCCTTTTGTCGTTTCGAACGTAGCCCAGAAAATTCACAGTGGTAAGAGAGGGACGCGGACGACAACACATTGTCGTGAACATTATTATCATCCCAGATATTATTATTGTTACAGATTATCATCGTAATTTTGTCTATTGTTTAATAAAAGTGAGAGTGACTTGTGTGTGAGTGAGCAACGAAAAGAACCTTCCTTCTTTCTTCGAAACCTTGTAACGGAACCATTAAGCAATAAAGTTAAACGAGGATGGCGATCGTGCCGTGGTTTTGCTCAAACTAGTCCGAGCAAGAAAGACTATAATTATTTAATAAAATGAAACACTTATTTCTACATGGCGAGAAATTACTGTAATTTTAGTTGACTGTGCGTTAGTGTCCGCTTGTCACACCACTGATTATGGTAATAAACAAAATTGACTGGACAAGTTGACTCTTTCCATTTTCTGCTTCCTACGACTTATTACTATTATAGTGTGAGACGATTGTGCAAACCTATTTGTACAATCAGCCACTAAACTGTTTCGAAGTGCAAGACGGACTTGTCATAGTGAGACTTTGATTAAACCAGGAAATACAGTGAGCACTGGTGAAAACATTAGCAGAGAAAATGAAAGACATGTCAGTTTCGTCGAACTTGTCACAGATCATGTTCCCTTTTATTAGAGTTTAGTGGTGACAGTGACTTTGCAAATTAAGAAGTAGACCCAGACTCCCTAATTCTGAGTCATCAGTACCTTTCAACGAGCTGCAGGGTGGTCTAGCTCCTGTAAACGGTTACTTTCTGTATTGGAATCGATTGTTGTTTTTTTCAGGGCAAACTAAAGTTATTATGATTATTGTCAGCTTTATTGTTGGAAAAGAAAACTGCCAACTCAACCTTTTTGGTATAGCAAGTGATAATTCTCCTCACAAGTCCTCGTAATGATCCACGTTATCCCATATAACATTTTAATTGAATTTCACGCTCCTTACGCAGCATATTTATTTGACAGGGAAGACACTATTTCAGCAAAAAGAGGAGTTTTTTCCTTCTACATAAAGAGTACGTGCTAGGCGCACACACGAACACACTTCATAAGTGAGTTTTAACTAAACTGTAGCCTTGTCTGACTGACAGGGTGACTTTTTCTACTCACTCAAGGCAGAACAAGGACGGTGATGATAGTTCAGTAAAGACGGATTCATTTTTGAAGACTTTCAGAGAGTACAAAAGTGTAATATTGTAAGGTAGTATTTGGAAACTGTTAAAGCTATTCAGCATTGTTATTCTCATGTAGAAGAACACAAAGTACAATGACGTCATCCTGCTCCAACTTTTTCAACGTATCCTAATTACCGTCGTTCTACCTTCCACAGCACCTAGCTTCTCAGCTAGGGCAGCATTTTTCTCTTTCGTCTGAAGAAACTGAAAAAAATGACTCGCAAATGACTATGAAGCAATTACCTCTTGAGATTACTAATTATAAGCCCATTTTTATACAAAGCCGTTCCAGCTAATAATAACGAGTCGAGAAAGTTTTAAAATGGAGCGAAAAAGTAAGTAAAACACGGACTAGTTTTTTTTTGGAGAAGAAAAAGCTCATTATCATTACCATCATAACCGTCATTACAATCATGGATGAGAGAACGTTATGCTACTTAGCGAGTAATTTCTTCATGTTGTCTTCCTCTCCCGTTTTCGTGTCGTTCATCTTACTACTGATCGATCCAGGATTTCGATTCGCTTTTCCGTATAATCTAATCTAAACAATGTTGCTTCACAGAATATAAAAATTGGTGCGTTCCACTTTACTCTCCCATTCAAGTACTTCCTATCTCCATTTACGAAGAAATTGAAATTTGAAACGTCATACACGAGGAAATAGATAAATACAATCATCCTCACAATAATAAAAATAAGAACTGTACGCGAATCATACGAGCAACGATATATAAGATTAGCACAATGTGTGAGGCCAGACGATGTTGTCTCTCTATATTCTCCGTTTGCGCCGCAATTATAGTGTATGTGCTGTTAGGCGCGTTCGCCTTCTTCTTCCTGGAAAATCATTACCATAAAAGCCATCACGGGCTGTTGGCAAAAGAAAGCCTTAGCTCAAGTGAGCTGGATACTCTGAGGAAATCGCACAGTGATGAGATTATGGTAAGTAGCATCGTCGAAAATAATAGCCAAGAAAAAAGTAAGTAAAGTATTATGCAAGTAAGTAACTACTTACACATACGTAAGAAGAAGGAGAAAGCGAGAGGAAGGAGAGCAAGCGGCGAATAAGTAAACGGAGTGTAATCCTTTCTCCTACTTTTCTCTCACTTTCTCTTAACATCAGTGTGAATACATTCAATCTGAAGAGAGATAGAGTGAGTGAAAGAGGAAAAACAAAAGTGCCATTAACTTCATCATCTTTTTTTCCTGCTGGATGATGTTGTTCTTAGTTTTTGTGCTCGGTGGCGTAGCTTGCTCTTCTCCCCTAGACACAAAATCACCAAAGTATGCATATGTCGAAAATTGTGTTGGTGATGATGATCATGTTTTCTTGGCGAAGTAATAAGGGTAGAGCGAGCATGCTCAATATTAAGTAATCATTGCATCATTATATGTATGTGTTCTTATTTTGTTGGTCATGTCATCATCTCGCAGGCATTTTATGTAAACGTTTGCAAAATTTCTGGTTCCTTTCTCCTCTCTCTATAGCTGGTGTTCTTTTAAACAGCTCCGCAAAAAATAAGCAAAGTGGTTTCAGCTTTTTTCCCTATTATTATTATTCTTGCAAAATCCGCCTGTAGTGATTAAAGCAAAGAACGATATACGTATACATTATCATAAGTGTTATGTGGGGCGCAGAAAAGTCGACTAGGAAGATGATGATGGGAAGTTCCAAAAAGCTTCAGTCATCTTTCCTGGGGCCTTAAATAATTGACTCACAAGTCATACTGGTCTTAAATGCACTTCTTGCATAGCCACCTTCTTGTGGGTAGTTTATAAAAGGTTTGTAGTCATAAAAGTAGTGATCATCATCATCCTCACATGATCAGCGACATGATCGTCGTTGCCATGAACAGAAAAAATAACACTAATAAGAGTATGAGCAACAACAACAGCAACAACAACTTCCACATTATCAGAGAAATGGGGCGCTGGAAAAGGCTTATTATGCTGTTTTTTTTGTATGTGACGAGCGTTTTGTTGATGCTCATAAGAGAGGAGAAAGGGAAAAAGTGTGTATCGCGCTATTACCGTGTAACTACTCGGCTTCTTCATCTTGTACATCTAAACGTGGTCTGAAATAATCAATTTTTAATTCCACACAGGGCACTAACAATCGAGCTAAATGTCTTTTATGAGTCCAACTGGACACAACTCGCAGAGCTGGAGTTGCAGCAGTTCCAGGATGAGATTTTGAGACAGCTCTTCTCCATCGATGATGCTGACTTTGGACGCACGAGTAGAGAAACGCATTATGGAGAAGACTCCTTTGAAAATTTCCCAGCTGCCCTTTTATACTCACTTACGCTCATTACGACAATCGGTATGACCACCACGAAACGACCACTTTCACTCCCTTCTACTTGATTCCTCCGTCTTCTCTTCGTTTATCTGATGGCCAGCTGGGCTTCCAAATTATGTAAAGGAGGTAGTTCATATTACCCTCGGTGTGGAAGCAGTGGGCAATTTTGCTAAGATGCACGTTTAGTTGAATGTCGCTTAATTTAACTTTACACATATTATGGTCATTTTGTGAGACTGTTTTAAGTTTCTCGTTCCTTTCGAAAGCTTTTTCGCCTGTTCACATTTTTTTCCTAGATCTGTATTGTATTGCCTGAGCAATTTAATAGGTCGTATGCACTCTTTTGTAATTCGTTTATACATCTGTGCAGAAGCAGATAATCGTTTCAGATGCTTATTCCTTCTTTGTCTATCTAATCAAATATTATTATACCACTGACGCCAATATTATTACAATGGCCTCGCACAATGGAAGACGGAGAAGTCCCCTGGCGTACATGCGGAGATGTACATCAAATGAAGTAAATTTAATCCTTTTCAAATTGCTTCACAATCTTTTCTCTCTTTTGTTTTTACTACAACTCTACACAAACAACGACCGGTGGACAAAAACCACATTTACATTCGCAGGATACGGAAGTGTGAGTCCGAAATCATTACCAGGTCGGATTTTGACAGTATTCTACGCTGCAGTAGGCATCCCGCTAACTCTTTGTTATTTGGCTACTGTTGGGGACTTTCTCTCTCGCGGAATTCGAACAGTCTACTCGAAAATTGTGGTAAGTGCTGAACGCTCAAATCCCATTCTGTAAGATAGTATTACGATGGTGTCGAAGTGAAGCTCTGTTGTGTATTTTGCATTCCTTGACGTCCATTACCTGACAAGGAAAAAATTTAGAAAAATAATTTTGAGGAGGATGATGCAAAGTTTGATTGTTGCTATTTCCATGCTGAGAAAATGATTGGCTAAATTGAAAGTATTGGTTCACATTTTCCTATCTTGAAGCTGAGTCACTCTTGCCCATGGAATTCCAGATGGCACAAAGGGTAGTAAATGCATGAGTTGAAATTGACATTTCACTTTGATGTGAAAGCAATTGTGTGTAGAACGTACGTTCCCTTGTGGTAAAGCTCACGCAGCAGGGAGAAACATTTTGTTGGTTGTTTTCACAGTCACTTCAATTATTGACACAAAGTTTATAGGACAGTGCTTAGACATGGTTTGATGGGTAATAAAATAGTCGTCTGTAGAGTGGAAAAATAACCAGTTTCCGTAATAAAAACGCGTTTGTAAATGCAATAAAGTTGTGAGATGGAGACCATCGCTTTCTGGCATTGTATTCAGGTTGCCGCCAATTGTGAGAGAAATGATGTTGAGTTAGAGATGAGTCGTTTCATTTTTGTCTGCTGCTTGCAAAAATATAGTGGTCAAAGAGTCGCGTCGTTGAGACCTTTGAGTGCATTTATTGTATTCTGAAATAGTTGAAAGGGCAAATAATAGGTTTATTCGGAAGGGAAAAGGCTCCATATAGGAGGTAGCACTTGCATAGTTAATGCGCGTAGTAGGAAAGAAGTTTGTATTAATAAAGAAACGACTTTTCCAAGAACAGGCTTCGAAGGAAAAATTCAAATTATTTGACAAAGCTCTTGACACTAACATCATATTAGTGTTAGCCATAAAAAAGTATGGTTTCCCTTGACTTTTAATGAAAAAAGATACGAGGAAAGTAATTTGTGAAAATTCCTGCTTGTGAAGAGAAATGTCCTTTCTCTGGCAATTTAAGTGAAACATCAACATCGTTTTTTTAAAGTAAAATGACTATTTTTTTAACATTCCTATGCATACTTTTCCGTTTGACGTGCTGTATGTGATGTGATGAGTCGGCACGTAATAATGAGAAAGTGATTTCCTTAATGTAATCATCATCTTTTCGTCAAAAAGTCAAAAAGAGCTTTCTAATTCCTCTAAATGGTCCGCAACAAAATGAGAAACCTACAAATTTAATGAGAGCCGGAATGAATTTATGTTGAGTGACTGCTCCCTTTCCTTCTCGGAGATGATGATTGCAGAGGAAATTGTATGAGAAAAAAAAGTTTGCCTTTTTGGCAAATGGGATTCCCTTTTACAAGTTTTGTGTATCCCCGCTTCCAGTTCAATTTTATTTTTCACGTGCTGATATTTCGTGTTGGAGGAATGTGAGGTGGGCGTTATTTGCATTTTATCTCTAAAAAGACGAACGAGAGATGTTTGTAAGTGGACCCATATGCACGCGTAATTGCAAGTGCTCATCCATGTGACCAGCAAGTGGTTTAGAATTTATCATAAAACTAATTGGACACTCAACTTTGGGAAGCTTTATGCAAAAATATGTATAAAAATATGTATAACCACGTCATTGCCTTTCCATAAATTGTGAGTGGTAATACACTGATGGAGTTCTCGTGTCCTGTGTACGTAATTAGTGAGTGGACTCCTTGTTGAAACTTGTCAAATTGTCCTTTGATCACATGAGGTCCTCAAGAAGGGAATAACTTTACATTTTACTCTATTAATTCACTCGAGAAAAATGGGAATGAACTTCTATGGTTAGCAAAACGGAAATGAAGAGGCAGTAGATACAGGTCAACGGTTTTAAGTAGATGGAACCGGTAATGCACGAATGGTTCCACAGTCCAATTTGCAGGTATGTTTTTAAAAAATTGGATGGTAATTGACTTGGCAAGGAAAGACCAGGAACAACTCACTTGACTTTGCTGAGCCCTTCATTAAAACTTTTGCTCTTTATTCTTCTAGCCCGCGAGAGTGCACTATAGAGGAGCTGACATTTTATTGGTGTATTAATTTTTGCAGAGACGAGGCAGTTGCGGTGTACCTATTCCAGTTTCACTAATTCTGGTATTCGCCTACCTGTGTGGTGGAGCTGGTATATTTTGGTGGCTGGAGGACTGGCCATTTGTGGATGCAATATTCTTTTGCTTTGCTTCATTAGCTACAATCGGCTTCGGCGGTATGTTAGATCCTCATCTTTCAAAACACGTAAGTGATTGTGCTTCTTTTCTCTCTCCCACACACACATATTCGTGTAGTCATGCGGGAGCGTGAATTTTAATAAACATTTTTGGTATATGTACAATGTGGTGTTTTCCATGTTATTGGATTTTTAATGAAAATATGATGGTAGTCGCATGTTTCGATAATTTTCTCGTTTTGCTTTGTTGCAGGTTTCATTACTTGTGTCTTCAGTCTACATTCTGTTGGGAATGGCACTGATTTCCACCGTTTTCAATCTCGTTCAGGAGGAAATCGTTCGAAGCAAGACGGGACGTGGTCGGCAATACCACCGACCAATATCCTGACTACAAAATAATAAAAAGGAATCCGTTCCCCCTCAAGAGAATCATGTAGGGCTACAGCATATTACGCTAGACAGTACCAACTCCACCATGGTATGCTATCATTCCTCTTTTATTAAAGAAGCGAAAATTTTATTAAACTCGTTCCAGAACTTTCTAGCGCCTTTCTAATTTCGTCGTAAATTTCTACAAAAAAATTAACAGGGAGACGAGTATTTTGTGCCGAAGAGCATGGCAACGGAATTTTTTGCTCCACAGCCCAACGTCGTCGAAATGACAACTTTGGGGAATATGAACTTCAGTTGCGGCGGTCGCTCTTCAGCTACCCTTCCGCGTCCAACCCGCTCCAAAACAGTAACATTCGAGGATGAAAAACTTAGCAAAGAGGCTCCTCCAGATGTTTTCATGTAATTTAAATAAAGAAATAAACAAAATAGAGTTACTTCATGTAAGTTCTTTTCTGTAAAAGTGTACATGTTATGTCGTCGTCGATCAATGTTGAGAAAAAATGATACACATATTTCGCAAGAAAATATTAAAATAAAAAATGGGGTCTTCCTCACACACATGTTTATAATCCGTGGGAAAAATGTATATATACCTACATCAGTTCCTGAAAAAAAAAGTTTAAATCAACAAATATATATGCCAGCGGGGATACGTTATCTGGTTTCGTACAATGTTCATACATATATACCTACAAATGCAAGTACTTTCATCATCAAAATCAGTTTACTGTGACTTGATGTTCCCTGGACTCACAACAGTCGGTGATGTTTATTTCAGGAAAAAAAAGGCTTGTTGAACTGAGTTCACCAAAGTACAAATTCAGTTTTTATATTAATAAACTCTTTTTTGTGCTCGTATGTAAATTTCTTTGAAATCACTGTGTGGTTGTACTCGGTTTTATTTCCTGGATCAGATGATGTAGTCTATGGCACGCTGTCAGTCTTCCCACTTCAGACAACTCAGTTTCAAGAATTTACTATGTATGAAGCTAACTCCGCTTTACAAATTTGCAAAAAGTTGCTGCATATTTTGATTAAACCACTAGATTTGCATACACCAATTTGATACCTGTATAGTTTCGAGAAATGCATTTAGACCGACGTATATACTAATTTAGGTCTTTGGTAGGACGTGCAATCTGAAAAATTTAATTATTTGACAACAGATCGCGTCACATCAGATGCTTTCATTACATACTAATTAAAACCAAGTTTCACGTTGAACAGTGTTGACAGAACTTTTTTTTCATTCTTCGTTGCTAGTGTGCTCGTCTTGAAAAGCCAAAGGTTCAGTTTAGTGTACATAATAATACAAGAGAGAAAGCAAAAAATTGTGATGTGACGGTTTGTATCATTTTTTCCTCTTCGAGAACAAAAAGAAGTGACATGAACATGTTTGTCTAAGGATAATTTTGTTGACTCACGTTTTTACTTGAAAAGATCATCTTCCGAACAAAATTCTGGATAGTTGAACAGTAATCTAGTTACATTTTCATCTTCCATCATAGGAGGAGCACAGGAAAAAAATAAGAAAAGAAAAAGTAAATGAATCCAACCCTTCATTCAAGTTTCCTTGAAACTTATTTGAAGATCTCAACTTTCTTCATGAGAAATATCAGCATGAACCTTGTTTGTTTGTTTGTTGTTCGTCTCCCTTTCTCTTTTCCATTTACTCGCCTTCACTTCGCATGTCACCGTTCTTGTTCCTCGTCGTCCTTTTTTTGTTACTGATGTTGATAAGTCAAACATTCTTTTCACTAGTTTCTTTTTAATTTTGAAATGTATATATGTGCAACATTAGTGCATATTTACTTGTGAGTCTAAAACTTTGGATGTCGCAACAGCATTGACAACATAATTTACATAAAAACATAATTCTTCATCGAAACGGAAGGGTAAGTTCAAAATTAAAAGTCAACCAAATCAGCGAATTGAAAACAATTCAATATTAAGGAAGCTTATTGTTTAAGGAGATATTGCACTGCAGAAAACCACCCGATTTTAATTCATATGCAATACTGATTAAAATACTATGTTGAAGCCGAGTGAAAGCAGCCTATTGCTCGGAAGGGGTTGACAAGCGCAAATATAGCAGAAAATATGTATTTATTTTTATGCGATTTTTTGAAGCAAGAATTAATAGTGGACAGCAGTCAATTCCATCTGCGTGGTTATTATTATTAGTTATTATATTTCTGATTTGCTGTGTTATTTAGTGCTGCTAGCTAACAACGAACAAACAGCAGGAAATTGGAAAACTTTTTCCTATTTGCAACTCGCAACATTTCTTACAATTTTAGTCAATTTGAATTCTGAATACGGATATGATGAACATCAACTTTTCGTATATAAATGCAAACTTTAATTAAACATGCCAGCACAAAAAATAAATATTCCAAAACCTCGAAAATTACTCAAGTCCCTTCACGATATTCTGATGAAAAAGTCATTTATCTGTTGCAGGTTTCGTACCTGATTTTTAAAATCACGGCAGACGATAAAATTGAAAACTGTACATAAATTTCACCGCTTCGTAACCGTCATGTAAGTTGAAGTCATAATGCGCACAGCTACATATCCGAAGCCACTGGTCCGTAGTCGCATAATATGAAAATAGAATAGTAAATACTTTGGATTGCATTGCAATTTGCAATGTTCCACTTTTCGATAAATGTTGTGCTTCAGTACTATATAATTCTACGGATGTTTTATGGTTGAGCAACTCGACAAATGTAATGTTGAATACAAAACGAAATACGAAAACAGTTAATATAGTGATAAAACACATTCGTTTTATCACTATATTAACTGTTTTCGTACAGTGCGAAATTACATCTCCAAGAAGAAAGCATAAATATTGAACGAACCTCAAAGTGATGAGAGTTTCGCTCAGCAGCGATAGATTTAGCGAGCGGTTTTTCTATACCGAGTAGAGCCTCGTCAAACATCTTTCAGGTTGTGTGAATGTTTTAATATGGCTGTAATAATATGGTTTTGGAAAATAAACACTGAATGCAATAATTATGATCGGATTAAGCCACAACAACATTTTTAATGGAAACATATTTGCAAAAAATAAACAATACATCATGATCATCACGAGTTTCATGAAAGGAACAATCCACAAGAAATCACCTGTCCATTTGTTGTCTGCTTGCCAAAATAAACTTTTCTTGTTTAAACTTTCTTTTTTTTTGGTTAAATTAAAAAAAGTTTTGCCAATCATAGAACTTGTATAATATTTACACTCTTTTCTAGATATGTAGCCAAGACTTTTAAATAATTGTTTTTCCATTCCAACCGAAGAGGGTTCAGTTCAACTCACCTTACCATTGCCAGCGAAAACGTAGCTGGTATATAATCTAACTGGCGTGTGGTAAGTGGATGTATCTATGAAATATTTCATATGAAGAATTTTGTATAATTCATATGCATACCTAAGTTAAAGTATATTATTCACACTTATTATCTGATGATAAATGATAACGTATGGTACTTAAACACAGATGTCGGCTGAGATTGCCGAATCAAGATAAGCAAAAAGTCTAAAAACTGGAATTTCAATTAATGATCTTGTCTGCTAAAATATGTAGTGCTATCCAAACACTTACACTAGATTACCAATTTCCTTGCTATCTTTTCGCAGTAAATGCTAAAATACAACGAAAAGTCAGTATTTCGCTAGGTCATATTTTATCTGGCATTTGCAAAGTACGAAAAGGCCTTTCCTGTGGAACCATTTCTCACTCGGGGAAAAGTTCCGAGAAACTGTGATGGAAACATGAGAGTCAAAATGGGAAATGCGTCCGGACCTTAACTCAATTACAAGTTTACATTCATCCACTTTATTTTTCACGACGAATGAACACGAAAATAAGCAGCACGTTAAACGTACACGCTCACCTTAATATAATTCACTGCAGGTTTTCATATTCCTAAAAAAATATGTACGTCTTCATAGTATTTACTCGCTGTAAGCATGATAAATATGAGTGGAAATGCAAGGAAAATTACCATGACAGATTTGCATACATTTTTCATAAACACACAAAAAGACAACGAAGCGCACAACATCGTTGTTGTTACAAGAGAGGTAGGGTCAGGTCTTGTTCTTGTTCCAGTCATGAAAAAGAACGGGACACAAGGGAAAACCCTTCTCCAATGCGTATATAATACTATATGAAGGTTCTGCCACGTTGTGGTGCTGCAGCAGTAACCCAGCGCAAAAGAATTATTCCAGCTTGGTGTTACAGAAAAGGCGAGAGTGAAAGAGACTAGGAAGAAAACCTCCATCCACCACCTTCACTCCTGGCGGTACCACACTACATTATGCGAAATAAAGTTTCCTATTGATTTTTAGGGCCATAGAGGAAGGAAAGAAGCGAAAAGCTGAAGTAGGTACATAAATATACAACTACAAAAGTTATATATGAGCTTTTGCATTTAAAAAAGGAAATAAAAGAAGAAACTGGTTTTCACCTTCGTATGACGAAATACGTCTGAATCAGTAGATTTATATATTGTCAAATTATTGCACAGTGCAGAATACAGACGCACATATTATGTCTTGGAGTTTGCTGCTCTTAGCATGTAACGTTCCGTGTCGTTTCTCTTTTGTCAAACTTGAGTGAAGGGGCGAAGGGAGTGCCAGGCTAGGAGAAAGCATTCTTTATTGTTTTTATCTTTTTATGATGAATACATATATAGATACATTCAGAAGCTAAACTTTAGGTGTCCCGGCCCTGGTGCAGAACATAAAATTATGTTACGCACCGCCCAATTAGCTTAAATTTGTATTGAAATTTTTGTCCCGGCCCTGGTGAAGTCACCAGTTCCAACCAGCGTCATTTAGCTTCTGGATACATTAACTAAATACCTTTCACCAGCTATTTTATGCATACGGTTTGAAGAAAGAACACGGTGGGTTACCATGTTGTTATTATGCTTTCATATCACTTGATTTGATATTGAACCAAACGCAGCAACAAAAAAATGAAGAAGAAAGCCAGTGAATGACACGTTACTTCGTTAATGTTATCATACCTTACAGTCACACCGATACGTACATACAATAATCCAGGTGGTGAGACGAAAGCTGAGAATGATAGCAACAAAGGGAAGGTTGATTTTGCTGTGATACGACGAGCTAGGACGTTACGAGCCCCACATTGCCGATAAGTGCATCAATATCATGAAGGAAAACAATGCATACCTACTCAGATTATACTTTTCGATGTATGAACATACCCTTGACATGGTCAGGTTTCATTTTCTTTCTATGCTACTTTGTAGACAGGGAGTAAGGTGGTTTGGATTTACACATTAATACACGACATGCATCTTTGCCTTTCACTTCACACTACACTGGAAGTAGCAAGGCTGGAATACAAGTGGAAAATAAGATACACACGGAGACATACGCAGTGAGGGAGGAAGCGGAAGTATTGGAGTTCAAGCTGGATGGAATAACTGGTTGGTGCTTAGTACCATGATGGTGTGGGTAACTGACTGTATTATGTTTCCACATAACGTAGTAGCGTAAGTAGTATAAGAGTAATAAGGTTTGTCTCGCTTTTACCTTTTTCCCTACCTCTGCTTTCACTCGGATGAGTCCCCAGGGGATGCACAGCGAAGGAGTTTTAGACAAAAGGTATGTATTTATATAATATTAGCATGAGTGTTATATGTGGGTGCCGTGAGCCACTGTGGTGCATAATGAAAGTAAAGGATAAAAAATTATTGTGGGAGAGAATTGATCCGGATAGCCATTAATAAGACATTCCTGTAACTCCGCTGATATTATCATTGCAATGAAGAGAAAGAGGAAGTCTTAGTATTTTAGGGAAACCGACGGCAAAAGTGTTATGGCAGAAATAAGAATAGTTTGAGAAAAGGCTTTTTGAACGTAGGCGTCAGGCGTGTTTCCATTTCTCATTATGAAGCACAACGAGTGACGAGAAGAGAAGAGACCCTGATATACGACGGTCTTTCTTCAGCTGAAAATTGTGGTGTCTTCAGAGCTCCCGTTTCTTCAATGCTGCGAGACTTTAATCGTCGCTCCGAAAATGAGTGTGCCGAGTTTTTAATCTCTGCATGTTAACAAGTGACAGTAACAATGTTCGGTGTGTTTTTTCCGTTGGACGTTGTCAAACTTGTTATTAGTCAATTGCATTTTTATTGATCTAACTTTGCTAATAGGGAAAAAGTAGTATAACCATATCACTACTTGTGGTCGACGACAGAAGTGATAGTGTTCGTGAAGTGCGGTGTGTGGAGACGAAGTTGGTATTCACAATGATGACAGGAGTAACCCGGCTTTGCAGCTTGTCCAACATCTGCAAAATTGCCCTGCTGGAAATTGCATTCATGCTTGCCTTCTGGGTAGGAGACTACTGGCCTCCATTCTTCAGCAGGGTGAAAAAGCCTTGTGATGTGACCAATTCGTCGATTGTCAGAAAAATTGTACAAAAAGTGAGTGAGAGAGGGTGGATTGGCTTAAGTAAACGTTAGAATGTTTTAGTATCTCCATTTGCAACAAGGTATTTAAGTATTCTTTCCACCTTTCCAGAACTGGACTCCAGTGCTCAGCCGATACGGTGTACATCTTCCAATAGAGTGTCCTCTCAATCTCTCTAGAGATTTGTTAGGAGTAAGAGAGTCATTAAAAAGTACCAGATCTTCCCATTGGCAATGCCTAGAATGTGGCAAAAAGTTTTATTTGGAGCGGCATCTCGATCTCCATATTGAGCGTCGACATTCAGATGTTATTAATAAGGTACCAGAAGCTCAGCAGATACTCTTGACTATCGAGACATGAATGATGTGTGCAGTTTTTTGTTAAATTTTACAGGCCGAAGATTCAGTATGCTTAGGAGAGTACTGCGACGTGATGAGGTGTGATGTGTTAATGTCCACTTCATTTTTAGATGAAGATTCCAAATCGACTGACGTGTCGGTGTGGACGCCAGCCAACTCTTTAGGTTCCTCTGGCGGAATCAAAAGTGGCAACCTCCATCTAGACCATCATAAAAAAGCCCGTCCAAACACTGCCAGTAACAGTGATGATCCACAAACTGATCAGAATGGTCAAGACGCTAAATCGTCTGCGTCGTCGACGAAAAATTCAAAATCTCCGCATTCCCATTCAGTCGACGATTGTGATGAAGAGCACTTTAGCAACTTGAGAGAAAAGTGTGGTGACTTAGTGTGGGAATGCTTGCAAGGTCTCATTTCCGTTTTGGATGCCAAAGATTTTAAAGCTCTGCAGGGTAGTAGTCAAAATATTATTTTAAAATCTGGGTGACCGAACGTAATTCAAACACTCGAGTATAACAATAACACGCCTTCTATTTTGTTTCAGGTGAGTTGGAATCAATAAGTTGTTCCTACTTGTCATGTGCCAGATATGGGGATGCTTGTTGCCATTCTGGTTCAAGACTGCGCGGAAAATTGCGACCTTTCTTCATCGTATTTGGATCGCTGTTAATCTCATTAGTGTTGGCGTTAGCTTACTACTTCACGTGGATTTATACACAAGCGTAATTACTTTTAAAAAGCATTTTTTTTCTTCATTGTACTGTAGGACATACTAAATTAACACATTTATTACATATCATCATCATTCACTAAATACACTGATGTTACTTTCTTCCTTTTAGCGTGAACGATAATATTTGCTATGAGGATAACCTAGGAGACAGAACGTATAGCACGGAGCTCACAACAAATTTACGGAAAAGTATACCGCCGCCACCACTTGTCAACAGAACAACTCATATATAAAACTGGATAACTTCTAAGTCCAAACGAACAATGTATCATCACTACTATATTACCGTTTAAATGACACTTTTGGAATGACCGGTCGCGTGTGAGTGAACCTTACAAGAATTTCTTACATAATACAGAGTATTGTCATACAAGAGCTGGTCAAGATTGCATGCAGATTGTTTGAACTAGTATTGTTCTACAAAGGAGTAAACGATGATGTGCGATGTATTCGCTGAACGATGGGGACACTTTGGTTCCGATGATTATAATCATTGTATGATATCACTTTTGCCACCACTACGTTTTTAAAATATTATTACTGATAACATTAAACTCGAATCCTAAAGAAATGATAGGGCCAGGAAAAAAATAATGACATGTGTGAAATTTACTATGTAGAAACTTTTGAATTCGTCATTTTTTTCAAATTTAAAAAAAGAGAACATCCAGTTAACTATACCAACAACATGTATGCACACCAATGTACACGAAATACTAC